>JANHFR010001830.1:375540-387858 GCA_032468015.1 Mimophis mahfalensis | reverse complement strand
CACGTTCCAGGTAGGGGCGCAACTGGCGCACGAGTCGAATCTGCGCAAAGGCCCTCCTGGTCACGGCCGTCAAATGATCTTCCAATGACAGCCGAGAATCCAGGAGGACACCCAAATTGCGTGAGAAAAACAAATGGTAAATACTCAACAATGTATGAGAAAAACATGATATCCAACAAGTTTCAAAAATATGCAACAATATCAGCCATATCGTATCTATTCTTGTATTGTACTTCTCCAAGATGTGCCACTACTTTCACATTTAACTGCAAAATAGTAAAATAAATGGGGCTGAAAAATGATTTGTCCACCCTTTTTGTCTGAATGAACTTTATGGGCAAACAAAATTAAGAAACAAATGCATCATTTTCAAATCTAATAGCACATCATTCAAATCAAATCTTAATCTCCTGCAAAGAGTAAGATGTGGAGAACTACACATGGTAATAAAATATCCAAAGTCAAATTCTTATTTAACTCATTGGAGTTCTGCCAAATTCCACTTAAGTCAGAATTTCAAACTGAGAGCCACTTTAGATCAGGGCTGAACATATCTATATTACTTGATAATCATTATCTATTAATATTCATAATGTTTCAATTAGTGGAAGAAATGTTACATAATGAAAAGCTTAAACATACAGTGGAACAAAACTTGGCCACCTTAGAATTAAAAAAAAACAACTGTTAATCCAGGTCTGGGGATTGCTGGGAGTTGAGATCCTCTGATCTTAAAGTTATTAAAATTGAGAAACACTATCCTAGTCACTATAATTGTATATAATTCTAATATACTTCTGATCAAAATAAGATATGAATAGTTATTCCCATTAATCCATTAGTCTGTATAATTGGATATCGTTTACTACACTGAGAGTTGGATGTTTTTTAAAAAATGATGTTTTATCACCTGTACCTGGATATGCTTGAGATAAGCCTAGACTCTTTCAAAAATGATACATACATGGTCAGTGATTCAGTTTTGACATCTCTGCTACAAGTAAATGGCAACATAAGGTGCCAATGGTGACGATTCAATCAAGCAATCCAACTACATAGGCCAAAAATGTATGGGAAGCAAAACAGAATGGAAATATCCATCTTTGCCCTGAGAACTTGGTTATCAGGAGAATTAATTTATAGTTTTAATGAATGTACCTAAAAGATAAGTTTTCACTTCATGTTACTGTTGAAAATTGCGCCAGAAAAGCAGCCACGGTGATGTCTCCATGAAAAGCAGGAGACCCTCTGCTGCTACCTAGGGTCGAACTCACAGCCTCCTGAGTGTGAGATGAGAACTCTACCCCTAGGGCAGAGCGGAAGGATGCCCTCCTACATATAGATCCAATTGTATCCATAAAAGTACCAATGCTCTTTACATTGCAAACTCAGGCCTAAACCCAGACATATAATGCTACTACAGTCTTGTCAAACCGATCCACTCCAAGAACTCCTCAATCAGCCTTGCTGAAAATTCTGGAAACTGAACTTCACACAGCTGGAGGATATGAAGATTCAGGAAGATTGTATGATTGTGGTTTGTTTGGTTGGTTTAGTGTATTATGTGAAACTGGCAATTCCAACTGTTTCATATTTTTTGGCTTACAGTAGTATCATACAGTGGGTGGTTTAGCCATTGTTTTCTGTATCATAAGGCATATGCTTCTTATACTGACAGTTTAGGATATGAGCAGGTGAGTACAACTGGACTCGTGCCTTGCTTGCAACACCTCCTACTCATCTGATCAGCTGCTCTCCCACACAGTGATCCAGTCTTCTGGGGTTTATTCAAATCTGTGACCTCTGGAAAAATCGACAGAGTTTCTCTGAGTTGAGCTCCAAAACATATACATTGGATCCTTGCCATAGCTGTTGGATTTGAGTTGCCAGAGAAGAGAACTAGTTGTGTGTAGAAAGTGAACGCCTCTTTGAGGAGGGAGAATATTTTTATTATTTTTATTTTTATTTATTATATTTTTATATGAATATGCTGTAAGCTCTGAAAGAGACACTGTTGCAGCCCTTCTTCAAGACACCCACTTAATTATTTTGGATTATTGGCTTGTCTTTGACTTCCCTTTTGGGAAAAAAAGTGGTTTTTGAATAGGGGCCAGGATAGCAATTTCAAAGAGCCCTGGAAGGTGATTATTTGGATGCCTTTCCGTCTGGGTTTAGGCCTGAGCTTGCGATGTAAAGAGCATTGGTACTTTTATGGATACAATTGGATCTATATGTAGGAGGGCATCCTTCCGCTCTGCCCTAGGGATAGAGTTCTCATCTCACACTCAGGAGGCTGTGAGTTCGACCCTAGGTAGCAGCAGAGGGTCTCCTGCTTGGGCAGGGGGTTGGACTAGATGACCTAAAAGACCCCTCCAACTCTGTTAATGTGTGATCTGTGATCTTCCTTGTACTGCTTTAGATCTTAGTGATATTCAGTACCACCAAACATGGTAATTTTGGGGATTGCCTGGAAGGCAATGTGCTGCAGTGCTTGTATTCCTTCCTGAATAGAGAGCCATTTGTCTGAAATGGTATAAGGGTCTCCCTCTAAAGCAGCGGGTCATACTAGAAGACCTCCAAGGTCCCTTCTAACTCTGTTATTCTGTTATCCCAGCTGGTTTGGGCAAGGGAGCCTCAAACCTTGGATGTGCAATGTGGGGTGCCACACATCTTGGCCACTCCCCAGTTCTCTTTAATATGGACAGTGCAAGAAAGCTAAAGGTTTTTCTGCCAGTTTGGACAAGCTGGTGATGGCCCAAGCTTTACATCTCAGCCACCGATATAAAAGTAGATATTATGGGCAATTGTCTACTGACTAGGGATTGTGAGAAACTGGATGAAACAGACTGCTTGTACAGAAGCCTTCTGCTTCTAAGATGGCTCATTCTTTATTTCATTTCTTTAATTTCTACAACCACCCATCTCAATCACTGACTCTGGGCAGGGTTCATCATACAAATATTAAACAATAAAAATGCATAATGCATATATATATGGCTGCTGAGTGAAATTATTACTGTAGTTGTTAATACTGCACAAAACAGTTTCTTTAGCTATGGATGGGTTTTTCTGCCTTTGGAGGAGATGGTATGTAATCTGGAGGTCCACCTGGAATTGCAGCTTCTGTTTGATCAGGAGCAGCCAATTGATTTTCCTAAGTGGCGGGTCACATGGGAAACAGGGGTGCTTGTGGAGGGCCAAACCAATGCAACCTGATTTAATGACCTCAAACTCCATCATCTCAATGCTTCCGGCTGCTCCAGGTGAGGGAAGAGTGCTGTGCAGATACAGAAAAATGCTTTCTCTTCTTATCCGTCTGCAGCCACCAGCCGACTGAAGTAACCAACTCAGTTTCTTCTACTGCCCCCTGCAGAGTGCTTATTTACATTTGATTTCCAATTTACCATTGACCTGATATGGGCCAGACAGGGACAAATAAAGGACCAGGTCTCTGTTAGATCACCAGGTGGAAGTTTCAGCCATTGAGCCTTTGTTCAGCTTTGAGTGCTGTATCCATTAAAGCCTTTCCTGGATCAGCATGCTGGAAAAAGTAACTCATACATTTATTTCTTACTTAAATTATTGCAATTTACACTATATGCTCTTGAAGGTGATTTAGAAGCCAAAGTTGACCTAGCATATAGCAGCCACACATTGACTAGAAAAGAACCAGTCCAGTAGAAAAACATGATATTTTCTAAAAACTATATCAGTTGCCAATACACTTCTGGATATAATTCAAGGTTCTTATTACCACCTCTATAGCCTGTTATGGGTTGTGTTCTTGTTACCTTTAGAACTACATGTTCCAGATAGACTCTACTCATCTAATAGGTGCAAACTGGGAGTTTATGCTACAAATTTTCTCTCTGGCATGTAAAAGGGAAGAGTGATTAGAAGCAATTTTTCTCAGTTATAGCTTCCTCAATCTGGAATAGCCAAATCTCCCAGATCAGGACATTTGCAGATTAAAACACTGTTATTCCGCAAAGATTCCAGTGAAGAGTTAACACATGATTAGAAACATCTATGGAAGTGGTTGGACTGAAATGACTCTTGGTTACCATAATATTTTATTGTTTACTTCATTTTGAAAGCTGACGAGAATTTAAAATGAGTTCAGTGACATATAAGGTTATGGAACAGCTAAACATAGATAAATGAATGACTCATGCGCAAAATATGCATATTAAAACTTGCATAGAAAATGAATATACAAAGCTATGGGCAAAGATGCGTATATCATATGTTGTAAAATTTTCAGCAGTTTTTCTTTTAAAATGTAGAATGATGGCTCACTTCAACAGAAGGGATAAATGATGATGTGTAAAGCTGTCATGGTCTGTATGTATTTTGATTGTTTTCAGAGAGTGGTGATAATGTGTGTTGGGATCTCCAACCCCTTTTAGGCCAGTGAGCCCTTCCCTGAATAGCTGCCATAAAAGATGATTATAAGCCACATAAATAACCAGTAATAGTGACACTATAAAGCAGTGGTTGGGAACCTTTTTCTCTCAGAGAGCCATGAAGAGAGCCATATTTTAAAATGTAAGTCCGTGAGAGCCATACAATATGGTGCTTTCACGGTGGCAGCGGTGGTGGTGGTGCTTTTGTAGTGGCGGTGGCGGCGCTTTCTCGGCCCGCCCGTCCACCTGCAAGCCAGATGCAGCTCTCAAAAGAGCCACATCTGGCTCCCGAGCCATAGGTTCCCTACCCCTGCTATAAAAAGTTGGAGGGGACCTGGGAGGTCTTTTAATCCAACCCCTTGCTCAAGCAAGATACCCTATATCAGGGGTCTCTGCAAACTTAAACACTCCATGACCCATTTGGACCTGTTTCCCACAGAAAAGAAAACACTGAGAGCCAATAATTTAACAACCGGTATGACTGGGTGGGTGTGGCCAACTCACATCACTTATTCCCTCCCAGTTGCCTCCTGCTCTGGAATATGGAGAGGGTCTCCATCCCACACCATCACCCTTCTCAGGCCAAGTGAGAAGTGGTGGGGAGGGGAGGGCATGGGAGGGCAGGGGCCAGTCAGTGGTGGGATCAGCCGACAGGGAGACACAGCAGAGGGCAGAAAGAGCCACATGTGGCTCCAGAGCCACAGTTTGCAGACTCCTGCCCTGTATCATTTTGGTCAAATTGTTGTTCAATCTCTTCCTAAAATCTCCAGCAATGGAGCACCCACAATTTCTGGAAGCAAGCCATCCTACTGATTAATTATTCTTACCATCAGAGAATTTCTGCTTATTTGGCTGAAGCCATCCACCATATTGTTTTCTAAGGGTTCATGTGAAGCCCAGAGGCATTTGCTTTTCAGATTTCCTTTGACTTTTTAAAAAAAAAATTAAAAAAGGAAACAGAACTTGTTAAAGAGTTAGATAGGACAGAGAGTTGGCAAAGAACCTGCTGACAGGCACCCAGTCCACCCCCTGGTACCATGTTGAGAAACTTGGCATTACATAATTTGTTTATTCATAGTATTTCTCTACCCATTTTTTTTCTAGCTATCAAAAAATTAGCAGTATGGTTTCCTGGGCAAACATTTGTAAATTCAGCAATATAAAAGTAAAACAGTGTGTCAGATCCAATACAAGGAGTAACAGGCAAAAGGGAATTAAATTTCCATGTTTCAACATATCTTGTGGAAAGAAGTAAAATGGTTTGCTGCAGCTGCAAGAAGAACATTCCTGGGTTCACAGCTGTCTCATTCAAAAGCTGAAAGAGAGTTATGAAGTGTATGTGGCATCCAACCACAATCAGAAGAGTTTACATTGCATATCTAGTCTTTCAAATACTGCGCGCATAATATATTTTTATCACCATAAATGTCTAGCTGTTTCTTGAACTTGGCTCTGCAAAATTTGGAAGCCAATGCGAATAATTAAAAAACAGGATAGCACGTTCTATGCAAAAGGACAGAACTTCACTCAGGCCTTAGGTGTAAGAACTGCATGGACCGGCCACTGAACAGTCCTTCTCTACCTAGATTTTTTTAAAGGAGATGGGCAGGGAGAGCTTGTAGCTGCCATATATTCAATTTCTCATCTTCCACCATCTACTACAGGTAGGAATAGTCTAGCAAAATAAAAAATAGTTAAATTATGTGTAGTTACAAAAATAATAAATCACAACTACCCTGAGGTTTCATGTGGTTGATCATTATTGTTGTTGTTGTTGTTAGTTGCAAAGTTCTGTCCAACCCATCGTGACCCCATGTACAATGTTCCTCCAGGCCTTCCTGTCCTCTACCATCCCCCATTTAAGTCCATTTAAGCTCACACTGACTGCTTCAGTGGCTCCATCCAGCCACCTCCTTCTCTGTCATCCCCTTCTTCTTTTGCTCTCCATTTTTCCCAGCATTATTACACTATTAATGATCATTATTACACATTTTTTATATTTAGTTCCATTTTAGATATTTATCTTTTTACCATTTTACTTGTGGCTGTTTTGCTTAAGAAATACCTGCTACTATGGCACTGGCAGGGGTAGTCCCCAGCTGGTTCTTTATTCCAATTTTGAGGTGAATCGGCTGCAAAGTCTGTTAATTTCATAGAGGGGGAGAAATTGAGAACAGCTTCACATGCAAGCCATAAGAAGGCTGCATACAATGAAACTAGACTTCAGATAAAAGTTGTTTTCATCTTTCAAAAGTTGAAAGATTTTGATCACAACGATATAAAAAAAAGATGTTGAGACTCTAAAAAGAGTACAGAGAAAGGTGATTAGGGGTCTGGAGGTGAAAACATATGAAGAATGGTTTCAGGAATTGGGTATGTCTAGTTTTTGAAAAAGAAGGACTCAAGGTGACATGACATTCAGTGTCCCCATATCTAAAGGGTTGCCACAAAGAAGAAGGAATCAAGCTATTCTCCAAAGCACTGAAGGCAGGACAAGAAGCAATGGATGGAAACTAATCATGGAGAGATCCACTCTTGAACTAAGGAGATATTTTCTGACAGTTAGAACAATTAATCAGTGGAACAACTTGCCTCCAGAAGTTGTGGGTCTTCCAAACAGGAGGTTTTAAAGAAGAGATTGGACAACCATTTGTCTGAAACGATATAGTTGCCTACTTGAGCAACGAGCTAGAGTAGAAGACCTCTAAGGTCCCTTCCAATTCTGTTATTCTGTTAACATTTTTAATGATAAAAGACAAAATGGAGATCTGAAGATGAGTTAAAGAAAAACAGTAAAAAAGGAAGATTTTCACAGGAACAATTGTAGAACTTTTTATTACAACTTTCCTATCATGAGAAAAGAAACCTCATTTATCTCTCATTCATATTATTCTTCCAGTTTTAAAAAAAAATCTTAAAATTCTGTTTCTGGAAACATTTTAGAAAGAGCATCTTTTCAAGCTTATTCATACAGATATCCATTAACCAGAACTGGGTATTAAGGAAAAAGTAACAAAATTCCAAAGAGCTTTCAGATCAATAATTTAAATTCTGTGGATTTCTTGATAATGTTTTCATATAATTTTTGTCTTCACTTTCTCTCTTTCTCACCTATGTGCACCCACACACACAAAATAGATACTCTCTCAGGAGCAATTTATTGCAATATTAATCTGTTCTGGTTTGGGTTAATATTGCTCTTTTGCTAGTATAGGTAGGTAAAATTATAATAAATGATATAATAAACTTAATAAATGAAAATTAAAGCTGCATTTGGGAGCAATGTATATGACATTAAGAATTAAAGGAAGTCTTTTTCTATTAAAAACCACACAAGGGAAAAATGTTTCAAGGGTTCACACTTAAAAGTTCAATTATTTCTTGGATTTAGATTCCTTAGAGATAAGGCTTTGTGTCACCCTTTCTATACTTCCCAATTCACACAAACATGACTAATAGTGTGGCATCCCTCTTAAGGAATCTAATATTTCACTTTCTCTTTCTAGCAAGCCTCAATAAGAAGAGGCATACACAATCACTGTCACAATTATTATTATTTTCCATGTGATTATTTGGACCCAGTAAACAAGAAATCAGTAGCAATATTTTTATCAGAAAACAAATAACAAAATAATCTAGGCTCTGGGAACTGTAAACTAACCACTGTCAGCACAAACAGCCCTTTTCCAACCATAGTTTGTGGTGGAATGAAAGATGTAATTGTCTGGATGTGAGGAATATAGAATCCATGCTGGTGGAAAGGTCAAGGGTCATTTCATGCAAAGGCCCTTTTCTCTCTGGCATGGTATCTTTTGTTGCTTGGCAGAGCTCTTCTGGCACTTCGGCTACCTGCCAATGCAGCTGGTACTGGGCAACTATCTAGGACTGACTACAAAGCATCTTTCGGCAACCAGCAGCTTTACCGGGGGGCCCATTTGCTGGAGGACAAAGAAAGATGGATCATACTTCCCATCAAAAGGATTCTTCAATTGCGTTGCTCCTACTTATTGTTACTCATGTAGCAATTACTGAGTCTGACAACTCCTTCTGCTGTGATCTTTACTGCATGAAACAAGGGAAGAAAAAAATTGATGTGTGTGTGTATTTTATATATATTATGCCTATATAGGAGAGTGTGTACAATGAGTAACAATTCAGATATTAAATTGTCCCAGTATTTCTCTGAGTGAAGTACATGGCTTTTTCTGCTCAGCACCACTACAGACTGGTAGCTCAAGCAACAGTAACTTAAAACTAATCTGAATTTAGCAGGCGGTTTGCACCTACTGTTTCACTAAGGTTTTCTTTAAGTGATATTTAAACATATTTATCTTGGAGCGGGACAGTTATTGCTATTATTTTAAAAGAGAATATGTGTGTTTTAGTATCTTCTTTCTATAAATAAAAATTAGAAATGCAGAGATGAATTTGTCCAGCTTTCACCTAAACTTAGTTATATAAATTGGAAAAGGTAATCTTGCAATTTGAACAGGAGACATTTCTGTGGTCCTATTCGGTCTGCTCTCCCCTCATCTTCTTTCTTGAGATCTGTTGTGATCTATTTTGAGAAATGATTCTAGGCTGTGATAAGGGCTCCATAGCAGTTTCAGTTGTTTCTTTTCTAGATATCCAGCATCCACTGTCAAAACTCCAAAAGAAGTTAATACTTTTTCTGAAAGGAGAAATTTAGAAGGGTAATTTTTTCCCCCCTAAGGAAAATCATTTATTTGGTTTAAGCAAGTGGATCCAAATTTGCAAATATTTTGAAAGGAATCTTCCTTTAGTTTTTAAGCAACAAATAAGGATTCAGATTTTCCTTCTATATCTACCATTTTAACTCAAGCAATGATTATCTAAATTTTATATACCAAATATTATATGATCATAGCAATAATGAAGATGTTTAAAAAATCCATCAATTATAAGGTGAGTATCACTCTACTGTATTTATTGGTGCATTCTTTCAAATTAGCATAATTTAATTTCTTTACCTTCTTATTTACTGTGGAGAGTTTAATTTAAAAAAACACAAAGGAAGCATTTAAGATCTCTTCTATTTCAGCAGAATTAAATTAGAATAAAACCTACTTAAAAGTAAGCATTTATGTTCAAACAGAAATAGATATAATCCAAAAAAGATACCAATTTGGGCTTTCGTATTCCTCCTTAGAAAGCAGACAAAATTCTTCAACGATGCACTGACTTTTAAAGAGAATTAGCAATAGCAATTTATTCATCCTTTCCATATCTCTCCTTCCTTCTTTCTTTCTTTCCTTCCTTCTTTCCTTCTTACAGTAAAATCTTAGACATGAACACAGTAAGGGAGGTGAAAACCCGAAGTCTTCAGTTTCTCTCTTTTTCCATTTGTCCCGATATTCCGTTTCTCTGCTTGTTCCAATATCAGCGACTCAAAATTGTTATATATAATTTAACATTATACAGCAGCATTGTCATATCAAACATAGTGAAATGGATTCCAAAAACACCATCTGGTATTTGGGAATGCACTGTGAGTTGGGAATGTGAGAAGAGATATTCTTTGCCACTTTCCTTGGGATCCAGCCATTAACAGTGTAATTGCCAAGAAAAGGTGACAGGCTTCAGGCAATTGGGTATATTTCCTTCTTTAGACTATTAACTCTATGAGTCCTAAACTGAATACAAGAAAGAGTAGAAAAGGCAGCAATCTGTCCGAAATAAAGCGAACCACTCAATTTCTGGAAGCGGGCAAGAATAAATGACAGAACCAGCTTTGGATTTAAGGAATGAAATCAAGCTGCATCTGCTTTTAAAACCTGTAACTGAATCGTTTTGCCATGATTAGATTTTTATCCAAAGGCTCATTTAAAAAGTATCAGTGGAATCTTCTAATCCAGTCTGAATTACAAAACTGTGATGACTCTTATTCCTAACTGTATTTAGCTGATTCAAGAATCAACATTTTGAAAACCCAGTTTTGTAAGTTACTAAAATGTTTTGATGTGATGAAGGTTTGTTGTTGTTGTTTTTCTCTCAGGCAGCTATCTCTGAATGTTCCTGTTTCTGCCTCTTCATAAAATTCCAATGATTTATATCCAACTGCTTATGAAACCAAAGAAAAGGTAGCAGGACTTGCAACACAGAACTAAAATCAGCTATCCAAACATTAAAAAGAAGTTCTGTATAGAATTGCAGCATATTTGTTGCACTGACTTTGGATCCCCTTCTATATTAGAAAACAATTGGTGAACTCCAGTTCCAATATTATACAGTTGATGTAGAATAAAGATGAATTTTATTGTACTATTTTAAATATTTTTTTACTTAATTTTGATACTGTATCCTCATACTCTAGATGCTGCTGTGAAGACAAAACGTGATCAGGAATTCAAATCATTATAAGAGAAAGATATTCATTTAGAACAGATTGTTGTCTTCTTCCCCGATTTGAATATAACTATGTAGACAGCTGGTGTGATGTAATGGCTCAGGAGTTGGACTAAGTCCAAGGAAAGGTCATTGGATGACTTTGGGTCACACATTATCTCTCACAGCACAGCTTATTTGACAGAGTTATTGTTGTGGGAGAAAGTGGAGGAAGCAATGTTATAGTTGCCAAATTTTGATCTTAATGGAAAGATGCAATAGAAACCTAACAAAAAATAAATACACGCATTTAAATATTTCAGCTACAATTTTTATGGGATTCAACATTAATAATAATATGATGTGGCTAGACCAATCTATTTGCAAACTCCTTTATTTGGACAATCCATAGGTCAACTCTATGGACAATCCATAGGTCAACTCGTCACACACGATAAGGTTTATAGAGGTCCATGCCTAAAGGGCCCATTTTTTTAAAAAAAATAGCAAAGTTTCGAGGGACGCGGTTGCTCAGTGGCTAAGATGCTGAGCTTGTCAATCAGAAAGTTCGGCAATTTGGTGGTTCGAATCCTGAGCTCTGTGTAACAGAGTGAGCTCCCATTATGTGTCCCAGCTTCTGCCAACCTAGCAGTTCGAAAGTATGTGAAAATGCAAGTAGAAAAATAGGGACCACCTTTGGTGGGAAGGCAAGAGCATTCCGTGTGCCTTTGGCATTTAGTCATGCCAGCCATATGACCACGGAGATGTCTTTGGACAGTGCTGGCTCTTTGTCTTTGAAACAGAAATGAGCAAAGCTTATTTATTGGTTTGTTAGATTTATATCCCATTTTTGATCCAAAAGCTCAAGATGGGATTTTGAATGAATTGCTATTGAATTTGCTCTTGCATAGTGACAATGTGTCATTTACATTGCATGTGATCTATAAATACTTTCCATTTGACAAGAAACTGGCATCAAATAATCAAAGGGAAAGAAAACACCACCAGAAGCATTCATGCAAATAGCTGTGTGGACAGTTGGTGTGACATTGGTTAAGGTGCTGGAGTAGTACCAGGAGGCCAAGGTTAAGATCCATACTCAACCATGAAAGCCTACTTATGCCTACATATGTTGCATGAAGCATTTTCTTAGATTAGATCAAATGCTGCTGATACAATATTCTAATCCCTGTGTTTGTCTAGGTTGATTCCTTTCTTTTTCTATTGATTCAAATTCCTTCCTGATAGTAGAAAGGCAGCTGGCAACATTTCTAACAAATATGGCAAGAGTTATCCACATATATTCTATGCGGTAATATCTGCTTCTTTGCAGGAGGATATCTTCCCTGCTGCCTTGAAGGAGGCGGTGATGAGGCCCCTCCTCAAGAAGCCTGCATTAGACCCGGCTGTGTTAGACAACTTTCATCCTGTCTCCAACCTTCGCTTCGTTGTGAAGGTTGTTGAGAGTGTGGTGGCTCGTCAGCTTCCCCGGTTCCTGGATGAAGCTGATTATCTGGACCCATACCAGTCAGGCTTCAGGCCCGGTCACAGCACCGAGACGGCATTG
>JANHFR010001830.1:321379-331574 GCA_032468015.1 Mimophis mahfalensis | reverse complement strand
TCTATGACTCATGGACTTCAACTCCCAGAATTCCTGAGCCAGCATGGAAGAAGAAGAGTTCTGGGAGTTGAAGTCCACAAGTCACAAAAGAGTCAAGCTTCCCTACTCCTGGTTTATCACAAAAGGACAGGATGGGAAGAAACTCCAGATTACAGAAATTTGCCCATAGCTTAATATTGTTCAGGAACATGTATGTCTCAAAACTACAATAACATTCAGAAAATATCATTTCTTCCTGTCATCCCCAGTACTTTTCTCCACATATCCAACTTCTCTTGCCCGTCCTCTGGCCTGTCTCCTTCTAGATTTCTCCTTCCCAAGAGGATATGTTCCCTTAAGTCTGTTTTTGAAAAAAGAATACCATTAATTATTCATTCCACCCAAATGATGGTGCTATTTTCTTCAGTCTTTGAATTATAAATCCAAAGACAGGAAAATAGGAACAAAAGTATTGGCCTTTTTCTATTTGTACAAAGTTTACTGTTTCTGATAGTCTATTAATTAGTTTTAAGAGAATAATTCCTATTGTAGGCTAGCTAACGTAAAACTAAAATATTGTGTAACTGACGGCTATGATGATTAAACGTAAGCCAAGATAGTGAAGGGTAATGGCAAAAAAATATTTTTCTTCTGCAAAACTTCAGATTGGTGGGAAACTGTCTCCTTTCAGCTTGTAAACTGTCAATGCCCATTGAATTTATACTTTATATAATTGGTCTTAATTTCCTTCATTTTGATAGGAAGTTGAATTAGTGATCATCAAAAAGTACATCGTGTTGAAGGGAAAGGATGTATATGTTTATGCATAGAAGAAAGAATGTCACGTTTCATTTTAGCTGCTCAGTACCTTAAAAATGCCAGTTAAACTTTATACCCAACAAACATGCATTTGTTGCTTGCCTGTGTACATATCCAAGTGCACAAATCTCTATGATTTATACGTACACCGAGGCAGATAAATCTTCTTTCTTTCAGGGACTACTGCCTAGAGAGTGAAATAAGAAATAGTCTGTTGATTAGTAAAGTGATTAAAAGGATCATCCTAATTCCCACCTAGCCAGGCCCAGACCTCAATAATAAACACTGACTGGTTTAATATGAAGAAAAGCAAGATTTACTGGACACATCTGCTTTTCATTAGAGAGAACAGAAAGGAAATAAAAAACGCTGACCTACCCAGTCATGGGCCACTGTGCTTTTGATTCCAACACTAACACAGAAACCCTGGAAAGCAGACCTTTGCAGTAAAGCAGCGTTTTGTTGTTGAAATAGCTGAAATAAAACTGGCATCTTGAGTTTGTGTCAGTATATTATACCTGATTTGCAACTGATGGGATATGAAGACACACCAGGTGTAAATGCAAGGTTGTTTTTAAATTAGAGACCAAAGTTCCACAGATGGACATAACTGGGATCGAAATGGGTTTTGTTTGTTCGTATGGAAAAGGGATCAAATTATCTTCAGGGATCCTGTCCTTAGGAAATGCAATACAGGTAAAGTTTGACTTACAACTGGGCACATAGTGACCATTCGAAGTTACAATGGCACTGACAAAAGTGACTTTTGACCATTGTTTCACACTTATGATTGTTGCAGCATCCCCATGGTCATGTGATTTACATTTGGATGCTTGACAACTGACTTACATTTATCGTGTTTGCAGTGTCCCTGGGTCATGTGAGGGATACACTTAGCAAATGTGGCAAGAAAAGTCATAAAATGAGGCAAAACTTACTTAACAAATTACTCAGCAACATAAATTCTGAACTCAACTGTGATCGTAAATTGAGGATTACCTGTATAGGACACAGGTACAGCTAAACTTGATAAATTAGTTGACTTTCTAAATGGATTAACTAATTAATTAACTAAGCCTCTTAAGCAAGGCTTAATTAATTAATTAGCTATTGCTCTCTCAACAGTATACTTATTCTTCTAGCATATCTGAAAGGGTTACGTGAAAGCTCTCATTGGGAAAAGGTTAGTACAGGTAATCCTCGACTTACAACCACAATTGAGCCCAGAACTTATATTGCTAAGAGAGAAATTTGTTACATTATGTCCCATTTTATTACCTTTCCTACCACAGTTGTTAAGTGAATCACTGAAGTTGTTAAAGTTAGTAACCCCCTCGTTAAGTGAATCTGGCTTCCCCATTGACTTTGCTTATCAGAAGGTTGCAAAAGGTGATCACATGACCTTGGGAAACAGCAATAGTCATAAGTATGAACCAGTTGTCAAGCAACCAAATGTAAATCACATGACCATGGAAATGCTGCAATGGTCCTAAGTGTGCAAAATGGTCATAAATCACTTTTTCAGTGCTGTTGTAACATCAAACTAAGTGAACTACTGTAAGTTGAGAACTACCTGTACCTATGGACCTCTTTGGTGATGATGGTAAAAAACAGAAAAAATGTATTTTGAAATGGAAGATAAGTAGAAGGCATGAATTAACAAAATGGAACGCTGGGTGTTTATAAAACTAAGAGAAAAGAATAGGCTGGAGTAGATCTTGAATGAAGGTGCTTGGTCCTATGGAGTGGAGCTAATGAATACCAGCAGGAATGTGAAGATCCAGGCTTAATTATAGATGAAAAGGGTTAAAATGTAGTATAAATTGGTGTGATGTAGCTTGTTGTGGGTGCATATAGAAACACTGAACTGAAACTTCACTAATAAAAGCTGGAAAAATAAATGAAGAATTCTGGAATGATGAGAGAGTCTGTATGTGAGGTACATCATTATTTGGTAAGTCAAGGGTGTATTTGGTGCAAAAACTATACATGAAGAGAAAGAAAAGACATAAACTATATTGAAGGGAAAAAAGAATAACTCTAAGAAGGAAAATGATGAGTCCTGTACAAAAAATATTGGAAAACAGATTAATTTCATAACAGAATGAATTGAGGTGGCTGAAAGTAAAGAGAATGTGAAAGCTTTTGGGAAGAGTTTAAAGACTTATGTGAACAGTATGCCATACAAATCTTGGAGTCTATGAAAGATATGTAAAGGGATGATTGGTGCAAGGATTAAGTGCAAAAAAGTGATGAGAGAAAAATATTGCATAATTGTATGCGGAAAGGGAAAAATAATTTCAAAGAAGACAGTCAAAGAAATCAAGAAATGCTTAAAAGAGACAGGGAAATTTTAGAGCAATGTTGATGGAATTAAACTGTTTTGAAAATGGTGAAAAATTCTAAGTGCGGAGACCCCAGCAATATGGATGAAATTGCCTGGGATGAAACTGAAGTAATAAAATGTTGGAAAGAATATGTCAGAATTATTTATGGGGATGGTAGTGTTTTGTCAAAGAGTAGAACTGAAGCAAATGCTATCTATGTACTGGTTTCCAAGAATCTTATCCAACAAAAATGCTTTTTTAGAGCTAGGGTTGGATGTTTTCCATCACCATATATTTTAGTGGGAGATGTCCACATTGAAAATCAAGATTCCATATTCAAAATAACTTGCCCTTGGCATCAAGTGCTGTTGACACCATCCAACATAGTATTTAAGTCCTTTCATAACAGTCAAGAAGCCCTCATTCTTCCTTTATAGGCATATCTCACTCAACAAAATGAAACTTCTCTCATTGCTTTCCTCTTAACTAATAAAATTCCTTGTCATGCGGCCAAATTTTGCATGGCAGTACTCAAGATCCATACACAGATATTTTAACTGAGACTGGGTTAAAATATTTCAAGTTATTGCTCATTACCTGTACTGATCATTGGTCAAATGAACTGCATCCTTTTAATTTCCAGGAAAAATCTGTGAGAAGGAATTCTTAAATGTTGCAAGAAAAGCTGCGTTGATGGCTTAACAGGATAAATATTAAGATGTAGATGTGATTTGTTTATGGACAGATATGTGACATTTAACATGCTTGGGACATTTTTAAGGGACAATCAGAAAAAATATCATTACTGTTTTCTCAAACAAAGGAAAAGGTAGCAAGAGTTGTCAAGGATGACTCAGCCTTCCATCCTTCCAAGGTTGGTAAAATGAGGACCCTGATTGTTGGGGGCAATAGGCTAACTCTGTAAACCACTTAGAGTGGGCTGTAAAGCGGTACATAAGTCTAAGTGCCATTGCTAAGAGTAAATATAACACTTCAAGTAGATTAGTTTGGAGAGAGTGCATAGATCATATTTTTGCTCTTCAGCAGGACATCATGAAATGAAAGAAATGTATTATATATTCATACAATAGCCTTGATTTATAGAATGCTTTCCATACAAATGAAATTGTTGTCTGTTAAATGTGTTAAATGCAGTGTGTAATTAAATAAAGAGTAAATGGAATATTCAGAGATTAGGGAATAAGAAAAGGAAGTATGGTGACCATTTAATATATCTACTGGTACATGTAGAAAGAATTCTTGTGGTGATTTAGAAGCATGCGAGGGGACAGGAATGTACTTTGTATACAAATGCTGCCATGCAGTTAGCTAAAAACTCAAATGGTTTGCAATAGTCTGTATGATAAAAAGAATATGGCCCTCGAAACTAATACTGTATATCAAAGGACAAGGTTTGGCATAAGGGAGGTAGAAGAAATGATTGTGTGTTGCAAAAGTAAGTAGTGACTCCATGCATTATAGTTAAACCCTCTTCCAGTAGAAGCAACTGGCTTTCCTTGTCCCTCATCCACAATTGTGCACAAATTAATTGATGGCCTTTTGTTCTTTAAAACTTTTCAATTTTCTCTTTCTGGGACCTTACCAACTCCTCCAACCACAACCTTCTTGGTCATGCTCGTTCTCTTGGCTATTCATGCCTCCTTCATATATTCAGTTCATAAATTGAAATTCTCTTTGTAAGGCTGTTAATATTCTTCTGAGCCCTCCTTATTTCACTTTCTACCTCTTTTTGATACTATTCATTACACTGGATGCATGTTTGTGACAAAACACCTGACTATTTGCCCAGCTGGTAGCTTACTGGCCTATGTGTTGGATAACCAAATAACCAAACCACTATCCAAACCCAAATCAATTGATTCTACAGCATAATAGAATAGCTCCATCGAAGTTAAATACGTTTCCTCCCAACTTCCAAAATTATTCTAAAATATTGCTACTTAGTTGTGCAAAGGAATTTTAGACTCCTTTGCACAATGGAGTAGCAGTATTTATCTGACCTTAACTGAATTTGAAAAACTAAACTGGATTGGAGCTAGTTAATGTTTGGATGGAAAACCACCAAGATTCATTAGGGCTAACCAAAATGACAAAACATGTACCAAGATGTCACAATGCATTAAACTGTTATGATAATGTACTTATTTTGTGAGACTGCGTGGAAGTATGTAAAAGGCAGAGTCTGTATGACAATATTAGCACCCACACTTCTGTTACTTGCCTCTCCCTTTACTTCCCTATATGTACCACTATATGTCAGCACTACAGATTAAACTGGGAAACTGGGAAAAGAATCTTTGAATGGCAAATTACTTTTGTTGTCAAAAAGCATAGATAGATAAAGCCATGTAGGCATAAAAGCTGGCTGAGTGACATTGGGGCCATTACCCAATCCACCCCACAGGGTTGCTGTTGTGGAGGAATTAGAATGAAGAAGGAATATGTCCACTGCCTTGAGTTATTTATAAAAATAATAAAGGCAGGATTCTAATAAATAAAAAAGACAATAACCATGGGTTGGGGTGAGGTTTTTAAAACCCTGTTTTTTCTAAGACTGCTTTCGAGTTTACAATCACAACCGGGGCAATTTTGTCTCTCAAAATATAAGAAACAATACCATTTATTTTCTATCACTCTGGTTAGAAGGGCTTCAGGTGCATTGAGTTATCCAGTCCTGGAAGCAATCATGGGAGGATCAAAGAAAAGTCAAGATGGTAGCCACAATCGTGCCACTGAAGTTGTACTCCATTTTTTCAGTGTGTTTTGCATATACTACATAAAAATAGAACAAACCTTTGCTCTCATTTCTGCAGCTGCCATATTGGCTTTTTTGATTTCCTACAAGCCATGGTGGTACAGTAGTTAGAATGCAGTACTGCCGGCTGACTGCCGGCTGACTGCAATTTGGCAGTTTGAATCTCACTAAGCTCCACGTTGACTCAGCCTTCCATCCTTCTGGGGGCAGTAAAACCCAGATTGTTGGAGGCAATATGCTAACCCTGTAAACCATTTAGGGCTGAAAAGCACTGTGAAGTTGTATATAGCAATAGTAATAGCACTTATATACCACCTTTCAGTGCTTTACAGCCCTCTCTTAAGTGGTTTAAAGAGTCAGCATATTGCCCCCAACAATCAGGATCCTCACTTTACCCACCTCAGAAGGATGGAAGGCTTGAGCCTGGTGGGATTTGAACTGCCAAATTGCATGCAGCTGGCAGACGTAGTGTTCAGTACTGCACTCTAACCACTGTGCCACCATGGCTCTTAAGTCTAAGTGCTATTGCTATTGCTGATGATGCCCCTGCCCAGGTCCCATTTGGAAAACAGGTAAATGCATTTTACTTGCAGTGTTCAGGGTTGCGGGGTTTTTTTGTCATTTATGCTGCCCTGGAATGAGAATTTTTACATTGTAAATGCCATTAGCATTCCTCTCTCCCAGCTATCGAAATAGATACAGGTTGTCCTTGACTTAAGACCACAATTGAGCCCAAAATTTCTGTTGCTAAGTGAGACATTTGTTAAGTGAGTTTTGCCCCATTTTATGACCTTTCTTGCCACAGTTGTTAAGTGAATCACTGCAGATGTTAAGTTAATAGCGCAGTTGTTAAATGACTGCCTTAATAGCGCAGTTGTTAAATAACTGGCTTCCCCAAACAAGATAAAGGGTTCATACAAAATATGGAAAAAGAATTGGACTTTTTCTTTGAACAGAAAATGAAAGGAGAGATTTCATTGCAAACCGCATGGGATACTGTTAAAGCAACTATAACTTACATTGGGAAGAAAAATAAAAAGAAATAAAAAAAATAAGAAAATGCTAGAGGAAGAATGCAAATGATTATTAAACAGAATTACACAAAGAACCACAAAAAAGAAACTAAAAAATCAGATGGATTTAATAAAACACAAAATGAATCTATTGGAAAAGATGAACTGGCACAAAAAATTAAAAATGCAAAACAAAACTTTTTTGAAAATGCAAATAAACCAGGAAGATGAAACAGGAGAGGTGGGGAAACAGGAGAGGTGGGGAAATGATACATCAATTAATAGATGAGAAAGGGATTCTTTATTACCAAAATGAGGATAAAAAATAATAATAAAAGAGCATTATGGAAAACCAAGAGAAAATACCAGAAAATAAAATACAACAATAGTTGGAACAATCTGAACTCCTTAAAGTACCTGAAACAAAGTCTTGTTGAATGAAAGAATAACTACGATGGAATTGACAGAGGTGATTAAGAGACAAAAGAGTAATAAAACACCAGGGCCTGATGGGTTAAAAGCAGAAAAAAAAGTTACAAAATATATTAGGCCCCATGATGTTGGAAATTTATAATGAAGTAATGCTAGAAGCAAAAATATTACTCTTATATCAAAAGATGACTCAGATTTAATGCAGATAAAGAACTATAGGTCAATATCTCTACTGAATGCAGACTACAAAATCTACTCTTCGATACTAGCAGAGAAATTAAAAAGGCTTCTGAATGAATTTATACATCCAGATCAGAATGGATTCCTGCCAAAGAGACAGGTTAAAAACAATATGAGAATGATTTTAAATACACTAGAATACCATGAAACACATCTTGGAAAACAAATGGCATTGATCTTTTCAGACACACAGAAAGTATTTGATAATGTTAACTGGACTTTGCGGAGGGATTTATTAACATGATTAAAGCAATATATCATAAACAATCAACCAATGTGATGGTAAATGGAGACATGACAGAGAATTTTGATATAAAAAAGGCACTAGGCAGGGATGTCCATTGTCCCCTCTGCTATTTATACTGACTCTGGAAGTATTAGCCAGAAATACACACACAAAAAAATGTTGTTGGAAGGATCTGATATGCAGATAATTTAAAAAGTGAAGTACTTGTCACTCTTGAATTGGCCTTTTCAGCCATACTAGATGCTGTTCCAAAGCCTCAATTCAGAGCATGATATAGTCTTTCGAGGCTGAAGGATGCCTAATGGTATCAAAGTTCTTAGGAATACATCTAAAAGCAAAATGTATATTTTATAACTTGAATGAAACAAGGGAAATAAAAACCAAGCAAGAATTTAGTAGTCAAGGTATGGATATTACATGGTGGCCACAAATGCAGATACAAACTCGATGTGAGAAAAAGGTTAAAATATATGGTTTTAACAAAGAATTAACCGATTTGGACCAGATATTAACTGAAACAGATGCAAAAATGAAAATATATTGTTATTTATTGGGTCTTAAACTTGAAAGTGAGCACGTAAAGAGACAATGATTGTTTGAGCTAATTTTTTGGGATATGCAATGGAATTAGACAAATGGCAGAAACTATGAGATAGAAATTTCAAACTGGCATCAACTGCATATAAAGAAAATTTGTACAAAATGTTTTACAGATGGCATTTTGCACCACAAGATTAGCAAAAATGTATAAGGATAGATCTACTAAATGTTGGAAATGTAATCAAACATCCGGTTCATATTACCATATATGATGGACATGTCCACAAGTTAAAAAATATTGGACAAAAATACATACCTGGTTGGAAAAAATGATAAAACAGCATATAGATATGAAACTAGAAATATTTTTATTGGGCATTCTACCAGAAAAATATGATAAAGAGACTATATACTTGATTTTACATGTACTCACTGCAGCAAGAATTGTATATGCTCAACAATGGAAGTGTGATGAGATCTTGACAGATGAGAAGGTAATTAAGAAAATATTAGAATGTGCAGAAAAGGATAGGCTAACGGTTACTATTAAGGACAAAGAAGAAACTAAATACTTTTTGACATGGGACTTATTTTATCAATGGCTAGACAATAAAAACAGAAGTTAGAAAGAAAGAGACATAAAAAGGTTAAGTGTTAAAGTGAAAATTTGTTAAAATGGACAAACAAAATATTATTGTTACATTATTAATGTCATTGTGATGCATGTTATTATAAACACCTTGATTATGATTGCCTAATAATAATTGTACCCAGACAACACACTGTTTGATTGAAATGGAATTTTTATATATTATATTAATAAAATAAATAAAACTTTAAAAAGAAAAAAGAAACTAGCTTCCCCATTGTCTTTGCTTGTCAGAAGGTCACGAAAGGTGATCCCATGATCCTGGGACACTGGAACCAACATAAATATGAATCAGTTGCCAAGTGACTTAATTTTGATCACATGGTCGTTGGGATTCTGCAACAGCCGGAATTGTGAAAAATGGTTAGAAGTCACATTTTTCAATGCCGCTGTAACTTTGAACGGTCACTAAATGTACTGTTATAAGTTGAAGACTACTTGCAATAGTGGATAATCACCTTTGCAAATGAAAGCCAGGATTACCCACTTATAAAAAGTTGTAGAAAATTAAGTGTGAGTGATTTGGAGTTACCAATATGTCAGAGTGTTTTGATCAATCAACCCATTGATCCCCCACATTCTTTCTAATGGGGCCCTTACAAATAGCCTGTGTTAATTCAAAATTAATGGCATGGTGCTTGGTAAAGCCTAGGAAGTCCATACCTCACTCCCAGCTTTGTTGTGAGTTATTTCAAAGACTGTTTCAAAGGGTTTTGAACTCGAAACATGAGCATCTCTACAAGAAGTGGGAGTGCAAATTTCAAGGTATGTATCCCAACATTGCAATGAAATGTCTCTCCGTTTGACAAAATATTGGCTTACTGTCCTTGTTCTGGTTCAGGTGTGGTCTCTCTCTAGATTACATAAGATTTATCATTAGGAGAATGTATGTCTTCCCATGGCCTTATACATATCACCATCCCTTTTCTTCAATCAGGAGGGGGTAAAAATGTTACATTAACCTATAATGATAGCTGTTGTGTATTGAAATCAACTTTTAGTTTGGCTGAGGTTGGCTTCTTTCAAACAAATCATACTCAAGACTAACAATGGTTTATTGGTTTCAGGTGATACACCAATGATAGTTAATATATAAAAATGCTGCAAATTCTTTTGGATTCTTTCTTACGGCCTGGTCACCAGAAAAGGAAAGAAGCATGGGAAAGTATAGAT
>JANHFR010001830.1:268871-279779 GCA_032468015.1 Mimophis mahfalensis | reverse complement strand
ACCTCATCGAAACGTCGCCAAGGTACCCTCAACCTTACACGGGAAAAGACCCGAATACACCAAGATTTATATACCTGTACCCATGAAAATCTACGAAAACAAATATAAATATAAATATAAATATAAATATAAATATAAATATAAATATAAATATAAATATAAGTATACACACACACACACACACACACACACATACTGGTATATGAATCGGGAAAACATGATGTGCATTCAACAAGCAATAGGAATGAACAACAGTTAAGCTTTCTCCATCCAATTTTCTTCCCTAGATCTTTAGACTATTGTTTATATCACTTTCAATTCTCCACCGGTGTGATTTTTACAACCGTAAAGTCTTACAGGATTACCTACAGCAATGGAGTTTCAGAGGAATGATTAAGTATTTTCTTTCCTCCTGGAATCCTTTTCTCCAATGCAAATCATCCCTGACTAAGAATGCTTTGTCAGAATGAAAAGAAAATTAGGTTCACAGATGACTGGAGTGTAACATGTAGCTTGCCCTTGAACATCCGACGCAATAGTTCATCAATTGTAACCTTAATTAATTATGAATATCTTAGTATATGTACGATTGCTTCTAAAAAATGTACAATTGTCTTTTGCTATGGGTTGTGTGATGAGGTTGCCATGAAAACAAATCTAGACAGACAATTTTAAAAAATACTTTAGTAAAAGTTATGAATGAAAACATTACCATGCTATTATTTCTTAGATTTATTGGTGCCCCAATTGTTCCTTATCCAGTTTGGCGAGGAATAAATGATATTGATAAAACTGCATAATTTGGCAAGGTTTAGTGTGAAATGTTTAGACCCATCAGCCATTCCTTGACCCAGACAGGAAGGACTATTATTGGAAGATGCTCAAGCTAAAAGTTTGAATCATTTCCAGTAGGATGGAAGTTGAGAACTATGTGAATGTATTATAATATTTGTATTGTTGTCATAAGAAGGTGATGTCTTGAGGCTATAATAAGAGGATATTGTTTCTTGCTTAAAGGTCATGACTAGCACATCACTTAACAGTTTGTTACTTCCAATAAACATAAGGATTAGAAGGAGATAGCCAAGGAGGATGGGGCAAAATTTTAAAGTTTCTTTTTCCTAGGATATTGTAGGATATTTTGGGATTTTTTTGTTTTATTGGATTACATTAAGCCTATTCTAGGGCTTATCTATCTTTTTTATGTTTCACAGCTCAAGATAGCAAGAAATATGCCACTGGTTTTTAGAACTTGGCCAAAAATGGCTTTGGGAGATACAAAAAGGAGACTGCAAACTGCATGTAGTCAGGCATTCAGATTGCCCACTTCTGCAAATCATGAATGAGAAGAAGTCCCATCCTAGTGTGTTGGCAACTATAAATATATCTCCTGACTTGCAAATCTCACAAACATATTAACTGAAATAAATATATGATTAATATCCATAGTAAATCTTGAACTAGAAATAGTTAAGACTGGATCAGAATTCCTGGGATCAAAAATCTACTCAACATTGGTTACCAGGCTTGGATAAATCATTATTGCTTAGTTATCCATCACTACAGTGAGTTTTAAAAAAACATCTTCATCAACAGCAACTACAGCGAAACCCCTGTAACTTTTGAGCTCTTGAGCTGTAGTAAACCCAAAAATGTGCAAAGCTTGCATATCAAACTATTATTCAACTCAAAGACTATATATATGGTGATTATAAAATAGCCATGTTGTTATTTTTAACACAGAAATATATTTTAAATATATTCGAGCATAAAAAAAAGGTAGACTATGCATCAAGATTCCCAAATCCTCCAAGACTGAAAGAAGTAGGGGGGGAAATGCAGCGATTACACTCTTTAGTAAACCATGGACAATTACTATAAATAGTGCTTTGTTTGCATCTTCTTTCTACTTTATTGATAGGGCTGATTCAGAGACAGCAGTTGCTTGTCTTAAAACGTGTTACAAGCACGTTTTGAGTTTGGCAGGATAAGCTTTTCAAATGAATATATCATGTCTAAGATGGGCTGCAGTGGTGCCTTTTATTCAGCTTCTCAACTTGGCATTGGATAGCCTCACTTTTCCCAACAGGGATTTTTCCAAAGCAGCCCAAGCTTTTATGACTACAATGGTTGTTGGTATTATTATTGCCGCTGTTACTCCTGTTGTCTCTCCCCCCACCCACCCCACAGCATGGAGGCAAGTTAGTGCTTCTCTATTGTCTGGAAACTGTACCAATCACAGCAGCGTGACTGCTTATTAGCTAGAGAGGTTGCATCCATATTAGGCCAGCTCTCCACTCTATCCATTGGCTTCTTGTCCCTGAAGAGTGGCAGATTGAATTTACAATGACATCATTGTTAATAAGGTTGTGAACGGTTTGGGTCCTGGCCATGACTGAGATTCAGTTTTAAGCCTTTCTGCGTGGAATATACATACCTCCCTATGCTCCAGATACACAGGGTCAGATCTGAAGCCATTTATTATGCTTTTGTGATGATAGTTTTGACAAAGGAAAGCTCTCTTGTTCATGATGACTGCCTTCAGGACCTTTCCATCTCTCAGAGAGAAGTTTAACCAGATAAATGCCACTATTGTTTTTCATAACTTACTTTGACTCCTGCCAACTATGCAAACACAGTGAAGAAAACTGCATTGATGTCATCATGAAAACTGCATCGTGGTTTATGTGTACTAGGACCCAACAGTAAGTCCCCCAAAAATAAAATTGACAGCGCAATCTAGAGTTTGATACCTGGGTAGAAAAGCAGGTGAAAATGAGCAGGGACAACTTTACTGCCAAGCTTTCAATTTTTCAAGAAATTTATACCTCCTTCACAGTTTGTTTAAAAACTTAAATTTCCTGAAATCAGAAAGTGAAATCTAAAAGCATTTACAAAGGAAAATTAAATGTTTGGCATTGTAAGTAAATAATTCATTCAGGCTTTTTACTTGAAATGACCAAATATTTAGTTCTAAAATACCCTCCTTTCAATTTCTCCAAGTCTGCAATTTTTTATTCATAGGTTTTTTAAATATTTTAAGGTAATATTAAGTTTTATTTGCATGGTTAATTTAACTTAAATTCACCTCTGTTGTTCTCTGACGTTCTTGTTTATATCCTATGTATTTGTAAATTTACAATTACTGTATTCATTCGTGTTGTAAAAATATTTTTAAAGTTCTGGGGAAAAACTTTCTCTTAGCATTTTTGTAAATATATAAGTAAGCTGACATTTCTTTCTCCCTCTAGCTGCTGTTTAGCATTAGCCAAAAGTTTCTCAGCTTGGCAGGTGTAATTTGCTTTTATTTATTTGGTATTATTTATTTTATTTGGTATTTTTTAAAAGAAAAAAAGGAACCACCCCCCCAAGAATAAATTTTCCAAATGGAAGAAAGCACTATGTCACTAGAAATTAATAATATTACTGGAATTATTCTATATGTATTATGACACCAAATTAATCATAATAAAACTGATGTAAAAATCCTTGGATATGTGTTTTATTGAAGATGGTATCCTATATAAAAACTAAAAATCACATGGCTGCCCTCTTACTATTTCAATCTGTAGCAATATCTGTAAAAGAAATTACACAGAATGAGGGAATTAATGCTATTTTTATATATAGGAATAATTACATTATATTGCAATACAACTGTGTTTATATTTAGTCAGGTATACAAGTGACTCGCAACCACAACTGAGCCCAAAATTTCTGTTGTTAAGTGAGGTATTTGGTGAGTTTTGCCCCATTTTATGACATTTCTTGCCACGGTTGTTAAATGAATCTGTCTTCTCCATTGTCATGCTTAGGCCAGACCTTTTGCAATCAGTGGATCAAGTTCAGCTATGTCCACTTTAATTGGCCACTTAATTTACAGATAGTTATCAACATACAACAGTTCCATTCAAAGTTACAACAGCATCGAAAAAAGTGACTTATAACCGTTATGGCATCCCCATGGTCACATGATCAAAATTCATGATGATCACATAATCAAAATTCAGATGCTTTGCAACTGACTCATATTTATGAGTCACATTTGCAATGTCCCGGGGTCATGCATTCTCCTTTTGTGGCCTTCTGACCAGCAAAGTCAATTGGAAGCCAGATTTACTTAACAACCGTGTTACTAACTTAACAGTTGCACTGATTCACTTAACAACTGTGGCAAGAAACATTGTAAAATGGAGCAAAACTTACTTAACAAATGTCTTGCTTAGCAACATAGATTTTGGGCTCAGTTGTGGTTATAAGTTGAGGACTATCTGTATTGGGCCTCTCCTAAGAATAATAAAGTTGGTTTCCAACATCCCAAAAGTGCTTTAGAAAAGGTAACTGGACCTTCTTAGGGGTTTTTTCCTTAAAAATGATTGCTTATCATATGAGAAACAAAATGTTTTCAAGAAAAAAAAGTTAAGAAAATCCAGATGCTTTTTGAAAAACACCTTTGAGATAACCATGACATGTTTGAGAATATCCACAGATGTTGGTGTCCAGTCTTCTAGCCCTCATTCCTAAAGATAGATTCTGAAAGCATGAGTAATAATAAAATTGCTGAACTTGCTTTAAAAACGCTTGTTATCTCTTAATATTATGTTACTCTAACATGTTCCATATACTAAACATTATTTCCAAATCATTTTGCTGGGCAAATTACAATTGTGTTCACTGAAATTATTGCATTAGTCTATACTACATTGCCTATCAGGTTAGTTTTCTGCTATAAGTAATTAGTTTTAAACAAGTGATAAAAATGTGGATCTGTTTTTAAACTATTCATTATATTCTCAGGACAAACTCATTTTCCTGACCTATAAATACGTATGTAATGCAAGTTAATATCTATCAGGAAAAGGTCTATAGGAATGTTCTGAAACTAGTCTTGTAAGTGCTTTTCTTTTATCCCTATGGAATTTGATGTAAGTACAATAATTTGTTTTGTGAAAATGGGAGACACCCGCCTATATAGCAAGTATTAAGAATTCATAAAATTATTTAACTAGCATACAGCAATTAAATCTTGCTTATAAAAGGTTGTGTTTCATTGGACTTCCAGAATTCTTGAAAATTCTAAATTGTCTTGACATCTCAGTAGTGGCTAGGACAAATTATTCCTTATGGTCATCTTTTTCCAGGTAAAAAATATTGCAAGACTTACTTGAGTTGTGGGTAGCTTAGTGTGTGCTGCATAATTCTTCAGAAACAGCCTTATGCAATATGTCCCATAGTTATTAATTTATAGTCTAAATCCTTCTGATCCCTCTCTGCCCAAAGATTTTCATTCAAAAGAAGGAAATTCTGACTATTCATAAGAAATATATCAGGAAATAAACAGTACTGTAGATTGTAATTAATTATTAACATTTTATTAACATAGCTGTTGATTATCAGACTGAACGTTCCATTTAAACTCTCCATTAACTTTTCATATGAGGCCTTCATTCCACAACCTGTTCGTCTTACTCTTACTGGAACAAGTCCTCATACAGGAAGTAGATACCTCAGTCTAGAACATTGTTTCTCAGTCTCAGCAACTTTTAAGAGACTTCAACTTCCATAATTCCCCAACCCCAGAATCCCCCTGTTCCCAATTCCACACATATCTTAAAGTTGCCAAGGTTGGGGATATTGGTCTAGAAGAAGCTCTACGAGAAAGCTCATCTTTAAAAACCCATGAGGCAATGTTTTTGTTACCGTATGGGCAACTTCAGCATGGGATATCTTATAGCACTGAGAACTCTAGTCATCTCCTGGTGCTTTCCTGAACACTCATTGATGTCAACATTTGGCAGAATTTAAGCAGCAGATAAAGCACAGCTTCCCAGAAGGTTAGCTTCCCCTAACCTTCCTAATCTTCCTAATCTTGTTCGATCAATGTTTTCATGTGACGGATGCTACAAAAGACAAAAAGAAAAATAACAGAAGGAAAGGACTCATCCTAATTTTGTTTATTCCTAAATAGCTTGCTCAAAGGACATTGTGAGCCACTTTCAATGTTTACTCCCTATACCAACGTGTTTTTTTGCTTGGTTGCCCCACACTTTCACAAATTAAGAGCTGAAACCAAAAGGTCTGATGCAAATTTTTCAGCCCTCATACAATATTTGTTTTCAGTGGGCTAAGTTAATGTGGAGTTTACTGGATTGATGGTGAGGTACTTATTTTAGCCCCAATGGTACTAGGACAGAATAGCCCTTTTAAGTTAGCTCTCAGAATAGCCCTCAGTTAGCTCTCTTTGGCAGAAAGGTGATTTTACAAAACCAAGGTGCTTCAAACCTCAAGAAGTATAGCATGCCTCCCTAATAGTGATAAACTGCAGTCTCCAAGTTTATCCATACTCTTTTAGCAGAGAATATCTGCAGCTCAGAGCTGAACTGTGGCTTTTTTTTTTAATGCTCTTTGACCTTGTTTGCTTGGCCCACTTCATTGCCCAACTAGGTAACATCATGATGTTATCTAGTTGGCTGATGAAACTTCTGAAAGCAGACAACTAAGCTCAAGGAGTACCAAGATCTTCATTTATCCACACAGTCTGCCTTGCCAGGAAAAGAGCCATTGATGAAAGCTTTGTAGTACTTTCCTAATGCAAGAGCTTTTGAGATAGCAGGCAGAACTAAGAAAATGGAAAGGTATTTTGTATTCTCCACGATGGTCAACTTTGACCTACCTACATGACTGTGTGTTGCTCTATCCAATTATAAGAAGTTATGATTGGATTGGGAGTGACTGGGTTAGGACTCACTGTTAACTACTCACCTGGAGGTACCTAAAGAATACCATGTACTTTCCCTCCTTGAGGGCCTTCAAGCCAAAATGGGAAAGCTTTTGAGTTTTTAACTATGCATTCCCTGCACTGAGTTTCAAGGAAGACTAGAAGATTCATAATATCTCTCCAGTTTTATAATTCTGAACTAATTTAAGAGGCTTTAATGGAAGAATTGATTAAAAGATTTTGAAAATACAAAATATATGTATACTGTGCATGCTGCTCAAAACTTGGGATTCTACGTGCTGCTCAAAATTTAGATGCTGTGATCTGAAGGCATAAAGACTTAATAGGTTAATAATAACATTCTGAACTGAAGGTTAACTAGAATTCAATGAAGATTTATAAAAGTGAGACAATATATTAATAATTCCCATTTCCAAATAGTACTCTTGCTGCAGACTATGGTACTGTATATTTAAATTTACATCCACTTTTACAATATTAGAGTGGTCTTAGCAATAAATTACCAGAGCAGGAATAACTCAACCAAGGTTATCTTTATACTACTAGGGCTAGCTGATGCATTAGCCTAAGCTGTTAAAAAGTGTGTTATGCTACAAAGGCACTCATGTTTCTAACTATAAAGCTCAGCCTAGAAAATTCTTCAGTGTCCAAACTTGAGTGGGTAGAGAAGTACCCAACCCTACCCAGAACTGGTTGAACACCATTTATTTAGGCCAATAAAGAATTTGGTGAAAAGGAAAGATGCATTGTTTGTTTGTTTGTTTTAATGGGACTTATATGCTGCCAACATGCATCCAATTTAGCTAATAATACTAATTCATTATACTTATATGGCTCCCTGGCTTCCAGTGACTGTGCAATTTACAAATAGTTAAAAAACATTTAAAAACAAGGAACAATACAAAACAACACATAATAAAAAACCAGAAATGATGGAGAAAATAAACCTGGATGGGAAATTGATCTTGAAACATTAAGTAGGGGGTCATCCTGGGAAGGAAAAAAAACCCACCCCAGAAGTCAATGACAAACATGTATGCATTGTTGATAAAATTACATGTCCAGTTCCTGGATGAGGACAAAAAATGCCACCATGAGATAAATTTTAATGTTCTCAAAATTATTCTATAATTTTAACACAAATACAATGCAAAATTATTGCACAGAATCAACTATTTTAATGGCATTATTCTTTTGCAATTTTGTCTGAGACTGAATTGCATAATGAAGGGTACATCTCAATACATTTGTTGGAAATGTAACGCCACTAATGGTATTTACTTTCACCAATGGTGGACTTGCCCACAAGTAAAACAATATTGGATGAAAATCCAATGGTGGTTATTAGAAATAACAGACTGTGTGCTTAAACTGAACCCAGAAACATACCTTCTTGGAATCAAACTGGCAGAGATTGGCAAGGGTAAATGGTACCTAATATTGCATATAATGACAGCGGCAAGGATAGTCTTTGTACAAGAATGGAAGGGCAAAGATTTACCCCTGGACAATAAGATAATAAATAAAATAACGGAATGTGCAGAAGCAGCTAGACTAACCAAACTGCTCAAAGACAAAGAGGAAACTGACTTCTTCTTATGCTGGGATATGTGGTATGTATGGGCTGACAAGGGGATAAGGGGAGCTTAGAGAGGTATCAAGAATTAAGTGAGATATTTGATGTATAAAACTGGATAAGATGCTGAATGAATACAAGGTAGATAGCCCCTTCTGGGGCAATGAACGATGTGACTATGATGTGATGTAAATATTTAACGATAATAGATACAGAAATAATCTGTTATGCACGTCCGGTGGTAACACAATTGTTTTATGCGTGTCAAGGTTTTAAGAAAAAAATGTTTAATAAAGATTTAAACTGGAGGAAAAAAAGACATTTGTTGCAATGAATTATGTATGCTTGCATTGTTTACTCCCAAGTAAGTTTGCAAAATATATAAACATTGATTACAATGTTTCTCAATCCCAGCAATGTTGTGTGGACTGGTGAATTCTCGGAGTTGAAGTCCACACAGCTTAACATTGTTGGGGTTGAGAAAGGGTGCAGTATTTACCATTAAAATTGTGCTTGGGGGTAATTCCACTTCATTCAAAAGAATTCATGCCAATGAACTGGGCGAACAAATAACTGATTCAGGTAGAATGAGATCTGTGCCTTCAGTCTAGGAGACCTCACACTTGTACCCAAGCACGATACCATACAGACTTGCTTGGCAACAGTTTTTTTATTCCACAGACCAAGGATGAAAAAAAACAAAAACAAAACGATTAATCTTCCTTAGCTGCACCAATGCTAAAGCAATGTTTCCCTCCTTAACCTGTCTGTATTCAATGACAGTCACAAGGTGTGTACAATCTTTTACACATTAACAAGATGTGTACATTGTGTTGGAAGGAAATTCAGGTGACCTAGACTGGGGGAGGTCATTATAAAGCTTATGACAGGCATGTTGATTCCTTTCCGTTTCCGGCTCAGTCTAACTATGCTGCTCTCTCTAAAGAGCTGGATATAGTATTGTTTTGCCAGAATTGGGCAACTATGAAAAAGTAGAATGTCAGGAACATCTAGACCAGTTCAGTCTAGTGGTTAAAGCACCGTGTTAGACACTGAAAGAACATGAGTTCAAGTCCTCCCTTAGCCACAGAAGCCACCTGGGTAATCTGGGATCAGTCTTTCTCTCTCAGCTCCCCACTCCTCACAAGCCCAACCCACATACAAATAAACGTTGTCTCCAACACCACTACTATGCAATAAATGGAATAAGGAACCAAACCAGGAGACTGTGAGTTCTAGTTCCACCTTAGGAATGAGGTTCCCACTTAGTTCTAGTTCCACCTTAGCTCACTGAGTGATTTTAGCCATTCATTCTCTTTCAACCCAACCTACCTCACAGGATTCTTGTGGAGAACACAGGGGAGGAAAGAATACAGGCCATCCTGGATTTACAATTATTCATTTAGTGACCATTTGAAGCTACAAGAGCACTGAAAAAAAGTTACTGATGGCTACTCATGACTGTTATAGCATCCCCATAATAACATGATAAAATTTCAGGTGCTTGGCAACTGGCATGGAGTCATGTGATCACCATTTAGTAACCTTCCCAGCTGGTTTCTGACAAGCAAAGTCAATGAGGAAGCCAGATTCACTTAATGACACAGTTCATTTAAGAACTGCAATCATTCACTTAACAACTGTGGCAGAAAAAGTTGTAAAATCGGGCAAAATTCACTTAACAGCTGCTTTCCTTCTTTGGTTCAATTTTGGGGTCAACTGCGGTGGTCCTAGTTTGAGAAGTATTTGTATTAGGTGTGCTGGCTGCCTTGAGTTATTTATTTTTAAAAAAACAACAATAAAGGCAGGTTAAAAATAACTAAATCTGGAGAACCAACATTCTTTATCTCTGCAAAGGAAAGTGCTGCTTATCCCTCTTCTCCTTTCCTGACTTTTTCTTTTTACTTTATTCAGCTGAGTTTGCAATATGGACAGGGACATAGGAAAGGGCACTAAACGAAAGGCCACCTCTGTTCCCAATTTCTCCTGCAGCGCCACGACTGGCCCACCAGGGGGTGACAGGCCGAAACGAGGAAAGCCCCAAGAATCCACCAACCATGGGTTGCAGCCCTATTCCGAGGTCATCGGAAGGGATGCATGAGAGACGGGCCAGGGTCGGGTGACATCAGGGTTTGGGGGGAGGGTACCAGCGGCACTTTCACTCACGAGTGCAAAAGTTCAAGGTGGCTTCTTTTCACTGGCAAACCATTTCGAAAACCAATTCTGGGGGCGCGGGGGGGCTGAGTGAACGTGCCAAGATCACGCTCGCACGTGTATTATTAATCGCCCAGGCTTGGACGGGAGAAACCCGTTCCGTGGCACGCACCGAGATCCACACACGCACACTCGTCCTCCTCGGCTTCCCTCTCCCTTTTCATTCATTCAGAAAGGGCTCGCACTGCGCATAAAGAGAGTTTTCTCCTTTTCTCCTTCCTTCCTGCTTCTGCTGCCGCTGCGAAGCTTGGAATTGGGCCTAGACTGTTGGCAGCGCAGCCCGGGCAGGAGCGCAGCCTGAAAGGAATTCCGGCGGCGGCGGCGATTGGTCCAGCGCTTGGGGCTCCGTGAGAACAAACCCCCTCCGAATGTGTGTGTG
>JANHFR010001830.1:246989-260283 GCA_032468015.1 Mimophis mahfalensis | reverse complement strand
CAGCTTGCGGAAAGTAACTTTCTTTTCCGCGAGGTTACATTCTTGCTCTGGCTCGGCCATTTGTATAGACACATGGCTAATGGCGCCTTGTTATTAAGGTTTTTATTTAATTAATATGGGAACACGCGAGTTTTTTGTGTGTTGGAGAAACCGGGTGTCCCTCGGCAGCGGGGAGGGTTCGTCCCGAAATGCGGTGTGGATGTCTGCGTATGTGGGTGTTTAGGACGATCGGCACGTGTTTAGCAGTCTCGCAACCCATTACATGCTTGGTCATCTGAAATCAATACTTACTGTTTGTGCTTCCGAAGCGGACGAACGTGGAACAAACGCAACCCAGATACAATTAGATGCTTTGTGTGTTGTTTTTAAAGTGTAGCATTAAGTAATTGCGTGCTTGCGCGTATTCTTTTCCCCGCCTCCCGGGCTGCTGGAGCTGCAGCATTGCTTTTTCTCCATAAAGTCCCTCGCACACTTTTGTGTTGGGTATATAACGCGTTATGTGCTCGGCAGCCTTGGGGGTCAGCCTTTGCCCGTAGTACGCGGCACGCAACGTGTGCTCCGGTCCTGGTCGGAACCGGAGGTCTGGAGAGATGCATTGCACCTAAGCCTCTAACTTTCCCTCCCGTACGTTGCGTCGCGCTTTGATGGAGAACTTAAGAGCTTTAAGGAATCCACACTGCGCACCGCGCTAGCTGCAGCGGCCGCAGTTCTGCAATCCGTTCCGTTACTCTCCTTGCACGGGCCCAATTCGGGATCTTCGGCGTCTCCAGCAGCCTCTCGCAAGGCGGCTGAGCCAGGGCTATCCATCCCCAGTCAGATCTGCCCTCCTGGCTGCCTCTAACGCTTGTCACTTGCTCGGGTGTCATATTTGCCTGGGGTTGTTTCCTTTGGGAAGTTAGGTTTGTTGTAATGTCCTGCCCGGGGAAAGAAGGAGGCGGGGAAGGGAGTTGCTGTTTGGAGAAAGTTGCTGAGTTCCTTTTGTTTGCATCTGAGCGAAGTTCCTCGTGGATTAGAAATCATTCCAAGTGGGTCTCCAGCCCACTTCGCGCCTCCCCAGATCTCCTGATTGCATGACTTTGAAATTTGAAGAGTTGTGCGGATGACGCCTGAATACTATCCAGGCGGATCTTTCTGGGAAACTGCGAACTTTAGGAGTTCGGCAACTTTCTAACTCCCTACACAACTCCCACCCCCAGCGTCCCCCCACCAAAAAGAAAACTCTCATGCAGCGCCAGATTTTTTGGCAACATTCCCACACTACCCCCATCCATGCTCCTTCTGAGATGGGTTGCCACGATTTAAAATCAGAAAAATAGGTTGCATTTCTGATTCTGCTGATGGGTTTAGCAAATTACATTGCTCGGACCCTTTTTTTTTTTCCTAACTGATAATCTTGGGTAGACTTTTGTTGTTTCCCATTTTGAACAGTGAAACCGGAAAAGTTCCTAGGGAAATTGTGCAGTTTCTTCCATTTCTGTTTCAGTACTTCTGCCCCCCACAGAAAACAAAACAAAACAAAACAAAACAAAACACTTGTATACTTTAGTTACTTAATGGTGATGAAAAGAGTGGTTTGGATTTGAGCACTTTGAGCACCTTTAAAACACTGTAAAGAAGGAAGAATGAACAATACACATTTCAAATGACCCAACATAAATTTAGGAATGAATAACTTGGAAAAATTGCCCAGTGTTTCAAAAAAGCTGTCACCTAGAGCCAAAGAATACGTTTATTTATAACAACATATCAAAACAAAAGTACTACACAATGCCATTAAACTTTATTGACTACATTGATTATAGGTAGAAGATAACCGCTAGTGCATTTTGAAGATGATTTTTTCAAAGCCAACTTTTTCAGAAGTTTTATCTCTCACAGAAAACTCAAGTCAGATCTATTTTCTGCTTGTTTACTTTCTTAAAATAGATACTTTTTAAAAATTTTAAACACCAATAAAATGTCCTCCGTTCCTACCTCCCACAAGGGTGGAAGACTCCTTTATTAGGCCTTGCTACGCATTTATAAGTTTCCAGATATATATTTTTTGTACCTTAACCTAAGGTCCTTAACCTAAGAGTTACTTTGTGGCATGTTGCTTTCAAGTCTCATAGAAGGTTTCAGAGATTCAGAGACACATTTATAGAATCTGTTCAAAAACTTGTATACATGACACCTGATTGCTTTGGACAGAAAGATTTCAAAATTAAAAAAGGCTTAGTTTAACATGTTGTTTAAACACCCATCCACAGTACTGGAAGATTAGAAAGGGGATCTCTACATTTACTATGTAATATAGGGAAAATTACCTATGTGCTGTTTATTATATACTGTTTTGGCTTTATTTTAACAGCTTATCCTAGACGTACAGACTATTATGTAGATTTATGGACAATGGAAATATTAATGCTGTGAAAGTTTATAAATCTGGCAAAGTTTCAAATGGAGCAGATCAGTGAATTATTTCTAAATACTGCTGTGGTATGTTTTTACTTAAATATATATGCTTGGCTTCTGTATTGTATACCATGTTCAAATATACGTTAACAAGATTTTTGTTAAATAATTCAAATGTATCTATATAGCTATGGCAAAGTGTTATTAAGAACCCATAGCTGTGAACCATAAAAAGTATTATAAATTCACTTTTGTATTTTCCTCTTCTGCCAATCTGGAAGATATGAATGGGATCATGTGATATATTTTAAAAAATCCTAAAGCTCTTCATTTAATGTTATAGAACTTTTAGTTGCAATTTCAACTTTAAAATGAAAACCATACATACCTGTCTTTTTTCTTTTTTTGGTGGTAGTTGTTACTTTTCATTTTTAAGTAATTCTGACCCACCTCTAAATGTTCTTAGGTTTTCCGGTAAAGCTGGAAAGCAATAATTTGTTTTAGTTGTGAATATATATAACAATATTTCTTTAAAAAAAAAAAGATAATGTATTATAGAGTAGACAGATCCTTCTTAACAACTGATCTTTCATACATGGTTTGGCGGAAGCCAATCTGGATAGCATTACTTATATCAGCAATGGGGAATCTCTTAATTATATTATTACGAGAAACTCATTTGGTGGATTTTGAATATTTTAGGTACATTTTTAAGCTATTGTCTTCCTTTGTCAATCGTATGTAGCATTGCTGGATTTCATTATACAGTAACGTTGTTTCAAAATGTGAGCATCTATGAATAGTTAATAAATGGTTAAAAAGTTTGTAAAATAAAGTCAGGATGTATTTAAGAAAGCACAAAGATTTGTAATTATCTTTTATTTTAGGATGGGTAATTTTACAGATGTATGGCATAGAAGGATAAGCATTCCCAAATCTCTCTCTCTTTTTGGGGTGTGTGTGTGTATCGTTGGCGATTGTATGCACATGAGAAAGGCCTTAACATTTTTCTGTTCTAGGCATAATTATTTTAGTTGCAGCTCTGGTTCATGGCTAGCTTGGATTTGACAGTAAATTTGTGAAAATTTAACTATTGTCAATATAATATATTTTTAGTTTTTTTCATCAGATTTATGTAAATTGTTACTTTGTTACATATAATCATATATTAAATGGTATAAATATTAAGTCATTTTTTCCCCTTCAAAATCAGGCAATATACTTAATCTACTTACATTATTTTGAAAAATATTTTCTGCAGAAAATTAATTCAACTCAATATTTTCATTTATGTTGGTAGAAAGCGGATAATTATTTTTAGAAGCTAACACAAGATCCAACTGGTGAAACTCTTTCATATATTGCGTTCTCTGAAATTTCCTGCATTTGACTAAGGAATTTTAGACATTGCTATAGCATTACGTAACAAAACCCTTTATAAGAATACCCATCAAATTATTTTAAGAATTGATTAGTTTTCTGAATTACATGAATTAAAAAATTTAAACATCAGTCTTATTCATTCTTAGGGGAAGTAAGTCTCAATGAATTCACAAGAACTTCCTTCTGAATAGGCATGTATACATTTGCACAGTAGACATTCAGTATTGAAGGACACATACTTCTAGGAACAAGAGGAAGACCATGCTGTCTTCTAGTATGCCAACAGCGCTTCCTCTTCTTATAAAGAAAGCCCAAATTTGGCAAGAGACATCCTAATATTTTAAAATAGTGCATTTTCATGATCATAGTTTCTCATTGCACCTTTTTTTCTGTATATGGTTTTATAACTAATTGCACCTGTATTGATAATAGGCACTGTTACTAATTTCAGATAGTATTTTATAGCATTGAAGGATACTTTATTTATTTAAATATTTAAAATACAATCTTTCTTACTGTACCATAGACACTGGGAAAATGTTTAAAATCCCCTTTTGGTTTTATAAAAGGAAAAATTCTCATAAAAGACTTGAAAAGGTAGATCATGCTTTTGTTAGCAATGATTGTCTACATAATACTTTTTTAAAAAGTGTAGAAGCCCGTGTATACATGCATACATACATAATGCATTTTAAGACGCACTAGCATTTCAGTTCTGTTTCTCATTTTTTCTTAAAATATTTGTGGCTTAGAATGTATTAAAGCCATAATATCTTCTATACTATTATTGTTTCCTAAATAAAGATCAGAAAGCTTAGTTGAAAGATTTGTATATTTTATTGTGCGTGGAAATTATTATTTTTTTGTTAGCGTGAAATTCTTTTTGTATATTCCACTTTATTTAGCATTCTATTGTGCTACTTCACACATTCAACCTTAAATTAAAAAAAATATTTTTTATCATATATCAGATGGTAATTGGCTAATCATGTTCAGATTTTCAAAACTTAAAATTTTTGCCAATTTGGCAAGTATATAGCAAGTTGGTCACATCATTCACAAGAGGGTGAAAAAATGAAAGAATATACTTCTTCGTTAAAAAAAAAAAGGATGAAAATTACAGTGGTCTTGTCGCAGACTTGAAATAATTGATTTTGGAGTTACCCTATTGACTTACCTTGAACTATTGTAAAGTCAGCTGTTTAAAGCTTAGAGTCTCACCTTTATGACCCAAAATAAGATTTGCTGCAAAGTCAGTGCCATGAGTTTTATTGAATTTGCTTGTTTTAGCAAATGGGATTCACACTGTTGTGACAAAATATTTTCAGCACTTGGTGTGTGGGACTGAGTGACAGCAGAAAGTTGATTGCATGATATATTTTTAAAAATTTCTTCCTTTGTTATCAGCATGTAGAAACATTTGTGTCCATACATAATATAGGTGTTGCTCGGTTATTGGCCTAGTTACAGTCACCAGTTCAAAAGACATACAATCTTCACTGCTCACACCTTTTCCTTGTAGTAATTTTTTTCCCCACTCTGATTATTTTCAGGATGAATTTCATCCCTTCATTGAAGCACTTCTTCCCCATGTCCGAGCATTTGCGTACACCTGGTTCAACTTACAAGCTCGAAAGCGAAAATACTTTAAAAAACATGAAAAGCGCATGTCAAAAGAGGAAGAAAGAGCGGTAAAGGATGAATTGCTAAGCGAAAAACCTGAGGTTAAACAGAAATGGGCATCCAGACTTTTGGCAAAGCTTCGGAAAGACATTAGGCCTGAATATCGGGAAGATTTTGTTCTAACTGTGACAGGGAAAAAACCTCCTTGTTGTGTTCTTTCCAATCCAGACCAGAAGGGCAAAATGAGAAGAATTGACTGTTTACGGCAAGCAGATAAGGTCTGGAGGCTGGACCTGGTTATGGTGATTTTATTTAAAGGTATTCCGCTTGAAAGTACTGATGGCGAACGCCTTGTAAAGTCCCCACAGTGCTCAAATCCAGGGCTGTGTGTACAGCCCCATCACATAGGGGTTTCTGTTAAGGAACTCGATTTATATTTGGCATACTTTGTGCATGCAGCAGGTAAGTGCTTATATTTAAAGTTGTCCACTGTTGAATACGTTTGTCGTGCAAGGGCTTAACCCCATGGTTATTCTAGGGCGAGGCATGCTTGCACCTGACCATGTAACTTAATTAAATTGTGTTGCTTTGCTGCATCTCTGATGGGGGTCTGGATGTCCTCGGAAGCAGAGAAGCTGTAGATTGTGTAAACCTGGAACTTGGTTCAAGGAAACTGACTGTGAAAGAACCGTGCCTTTCACTATTGGCTTAATGTGCAATGTATCTGAAGCATTTTCATTAGAATGCCTTTCGAAAATGCTTTGGCACTAGAATGTTGTGTATTTCTTAGAATATTTTTTTTTAGTTTGGTGTAAATTTGACCATGAAGAATGGAAATGAAAACAATATCTATGCTATATAAATCAAGTGTTTAAATGGTTACATACCTAAAAAAGAAATAGGCAAAAAATAGAGGCCTTACTAGCTAGTATATAGATTAAAGAAATTTCTGCTTAATGAAGGAAGAAAAATTAGAATATGTTCTTAGTAAATGCTCTATAGAAATAAAATATTGTTGATTTTAAAGAATGGTTTATTAATTTAACAGTGCTGCATGATGGAAAATGGATATATGTATTGGTTTTTTTATTCTTAATGCAAAATAATACATTTTTCTGCAGCCTGCTTTGAAGAAGTTTGTGATCTTATGACTCTTGGTGGCTAACATGAGCAGCAAAGTGATATTTCTAGGGAAGTCATTGTAATTTAGTTTTACCAGTTTGGTTCAGATAAGGAGAAGAAAAGACGTAGGTTTCTCAATTGGTTAAATGTATACATCTGTGTTTGTATACAGCCTTTTTAAATGTGAGGCATAGTGTTAGCTTTTAGGTGGTTTCATACAAAAGTGAAGTTGCCTGTGTCTCTTTAATGGCTTTCTATGTAGTAGTGTTACTGTGATAATTGGTCTGTGCAGTTACAGTTTTGATTCTGTGTTATGGAATTACACAGAGTGGTATGCTCTGAATATGAACTATTATGCGCTTTTGACTAATGAGGCATCTGAAAATATTGATAAAGAGCTGATTTTTTTTTTTTAAAAAAAACCAATACTGTAAGTCTATGACTTTTATTTGGGATCTGTTTTTTTTTTTGTGTGTGTGTGTGTAATAATGGCAGTGTTTTATTAAGTGCAAATGTTTATAATAGATCGTGGCCTCCGTGAGAGAGTTCATAGCTATATCTATAGTGTGCCCAGTGGAAAAAATTCATGAATTAAGAACAGATTTTAAAATATAGAAGTTTCATAAATTTGGTGTTAATGGCTTATTGCAAACTCTTTTGGCACATTTGTTGATGTATAATGTGAATTTTAAATTGATTTTTAAAGGATTCATATTTCATTGAAAGTGTTTGTTAAATGCTATGCCTTTCTCACTTTGGTCTTTGGTTTATTGAAAGCTGTTATATGGTAACATTGAAAAAAAGCCAAAAAGCTATAACATATTTTCTAAAACTATAACTGAGCTATAATATTGTTAGCAAAAATCAAATGCACAAAGTAGAAAAAGAAAACAATGAATACAAGTAGGCCGAATATAACCTTTTGCTGCCATTATAAATGTTAAGAGAATATTGTAATATTTTAATTACAACTCTTCTGCTTTCCTGTCACTGAAGAGTAACCACTGTCATTTTGAATTCCTTTTTCAATTGTTTTGAAAACCGACTAAAGGTATTGTACAATTCAACTGTATAATTGATTCAAGACTTAAACATTTGAGTTCAGTGTTTCTATATAAAATAAAGGTGGTACTAGTAGTTTTGTTTATAAATAAAAATAGATTTGTAGTCCTTTTAGAATACATATTATTATGGTTTATTACATGTACGTATTGTATCACATTTTATATGCTGTGTTTTGGAAAATATTTCAGTAATCACCTATAAAGAATGAAATCATACATAATTATCCTTATATGCAATGTATCACTAGTAACATTCATTATTTGTGAATGAGGAAAAAGATTGTACAGGTAGTCCTTGACTTACGACCACGATTGAGCCCAACATTTTTGTTGGTAGGTGAAACATTTGTTAAGTGAATTTTGCCCGGTTTTATGGCTTTTCATGCCTCAACTGTTAAGTGAAGTTAGTAACACTGTTGTTAAAGAAATCTAGCTTCCCCATTGACTGCTTGTCAGAAGGTCCCAAAAGGGGATCACATGACCCCAGGACCTTACAACAGTCATAATATGAGTCAATTGCCAAGAACCCAGATATGAATCCTGTGACTATGCTGCAATAGTCATAAGTGTGAAAAATGGTCATATGTCCTTTTTTCAGTGCCGCTGTAACTTTGGTCACTAAATGAGTTGTTGTAAGTCGAGGACTACCTGTACTTGAAGTCTGCTTTATGCTGATATTATCCAGAATCCTTTGTCACTGTAGAATACCAATGAGGTTCATGCTAACTTCCGTTGGATAGGTGTAGTAATGAAACTGGCATTTATTTGTTTGTTTGTTTGTTTGTTTATTATTAAACAAATTTATAGAGCCACCCAACTCACACATAGGTGACAGTTTATAGTTTATACAGATACAAACAGTAACACAAGTCTTAGGCATCCATTGTGCTCAAATGTTTCCAAATGGTGGTAACCTTTTTAATTATGGTAAGGAATTTGCCAGTATAAAATGAAGAAATAATACAAAAATAGATTTCCGTGCAGTGAGAATTGGACGGCAATTCAGAAATCTTCAACATCTTTATCTGGTAAAACTTTATTATCAGAAATGGAAAGAAATTCACATTGTGTAAGATTTTTGTCATATGTATGTATTAAAACTATTGCAATATCTTCACTTCGTATATTACTTCATACTCTTCTGAGGTAATTTAATTGTCAACCTTTTCTAGACAAGCTGTCCCTTTCTTTTTAAAAGTTCACATACCATGGTTGTTTTAAAAATCTTATGTTTTTCCACATTTCTATCTATCTATCTATTTATTTATTTATTTATTTATTTATTTATTTATTTATTTATCCATGCTATCCTATTCCAAGTAGGCTAAATCACAAAAAAAACATTGGTCCTATGTAGTATAAGAAAATGCAATTTCATAACTAAAAATATTTCCCTTGTATCAAAAAAAAGTGAACAATAAGTCATCTGCTTGGAGGTCTCAAGGTGTTTATTCTGATTTTACAGTACAGAAGGGGAAAAAAGCTGACTCTTGTGAACCTTAACTAAAAAAAGGTGTGTGTGTGTGTGTGTGTGTGTATATATATATGTGTGTGTGTGTGTGTGTGTATCTATCTATCTATCTATCTATCTATCTATCTATCTATCTATCTATCTATCTATCTATCTTGATTCTGCTTCCCTAGTATCAAATGACAAGTTGGAAATGATTGTGGCAAACCGTGTTTCTTTGTGGGAGTATAAGTCTCCAGGAAATTTATGACCAGTCTTTTAACCAGATGATCTGTATCAGAATCTCCCATATACTAGGCACGTGGCAAGGTCACCATTTAAGTTGTTGAGGTCACAACCTTCGCCACCAGGCATTTGACCTTTGTGATAAAGTTAACCTTTGTTCATTAGGAGGCACTCAAGCAAGAACTTCCTTGTTTTTTACTGCGGCAGCTAACATGATCACATTGTTAAAAGTGATTCTTAGCTCAAGTATTGGGTTCGGTGCAAAAGTTTAAAGATTTTCTGTGTGGGTTTCTTTTCTCCTTTTCTTCTTTTTTAACTTTTTTTCCTGCAGGCAAAGCTGTGTCCTGTGGGCCACACAATAGTCCACGGCTTTGTCTATTGTTTGTTTTGGATATGACTTTTAACAGCACAAGCCTGTTCATTTTTACTCTGAAGTAAACTCCACAGCCTTATTCCATAGTGAATTTATGTATTAAAGAATGCAATCTATATTTGAACAAAAAATAGTTTAAAAAACTTCTGGAGGAATTTTTCAAAATGATAAACTGTATTGAAAAAGCTGGCTATTTACATTTGAATTAGGTTGTTTTGTATAGATTTTAATGCGATTAAGTACTGAATCAAAACTAGCTGCAAGGCCAATTTAATTTTGATAATGGTGAAAATGTATTTTGTTCTGGAAATAAATCAGTGTCTAGATGGGATCATGTCTTTAATCTGAAATAAGATGATACATATTCAATAATAAAATATATTGGATACTGTTATAGGACTTGGACTTTGTAATTTTATAATGTACTTCTCTGATATAAATTACATTCGTTGTACTTATCCTGATAATAGATTATTTTGGATTTTTCAGCAGCATTTCTTCAGTATACTTGTACAGTAAGTTGCAAATAAAATAGTTACAAGCCTTTGTAGTCCATGATACCTTCCAGGAAAAAACAGTTATTTTATCATATATTTCCCATCTTATCATATTATTTCTACATCAGTGTAGGACTGAGGATTCCTCTTAATTATTTTATCTTTTTAAATAATAGTTTCTTTTTCTTGCTCAATATCTTATTATGTATTACAAATAAAATGAAAACAAATAACCTTTGTTTATATAAGATTGCATTTTCCTTGGTTTCTACTTATTATTGCTATTCCTTAGAATGATAGTGCCGTTATCCATGATTTGCTGATTAACCAGATGGCCAAGGTAACAGATTGGGAACCTGCTCTGAACTAATAAAAAACAGGTGTAAGATCACAGAGGTTTCTAGTTTATCCCCAAATGAATTAGAAATTCCTTCTAGAATTCTATGTGACTCACAGTAAAGATAATTACATTTCATTTTAAATTGAAACTATAACATTAAATATGTTTCATTCACAATATCTGAACCAGATGCCATAATGAATGTAGATTCAAGTAATTTTGATGATCTGTATCAGAACTTAAATTATTTGGATATCCAACATTGTTTGGATTCTGTGCATACGCTAATGAATAAATCACCAAGGAGCATGATTGTAAGTATGATATGATAGTCAGAAACGTTTTGAATAAGTTCCAGGCAAGGAAGTCTTGATGGTATTCTGATGAGCAGGTGAACAGAGGTGCTTGTATCTTCTGCATAGCTGAAAAGCAATTGTAAATTAAAGTTGTATGTGTGGAATGTTTTGGTTGCTGCAGAAAACATACCCACCCTTGTGATATGGGTATATATCTTTGCACATTACATATTTGCCTAATTATGCTTTACCAGGTATATAAGGAATCCTAATATGAATGAGACAGCAGGGTATCCATATTTTTCTGAGTTGTACCAAAAACAGTGAGTTGTAACAGAAGGCGCTTTTAACCTCTGGGTTTGTGTCCCAGTTGTAAAGTTTTTCCAAGATATTTTGTTCAGTGTACCTTTATACCAGTGTAAACTGTACCTATAGAGCATGTTGATGCTGCAAGATACGTTTTACATTACACTTACTCGCTTCCAGTTTGGACAATAGGTTTCCAACATTTGACTGATATTGGTGGAAGGTAAAAGGATACTCAGATTTTAGCAGTTTAGCACTTCAGCAGAGTCTGATACCAGAGAATCCTCTCCCCAAAGAGACTTAAAGGTATCTTGTCCCTTCATCTCTGGCAACCTGAGATCTGAAAACAGCTGTAGGAACAAATTGTAGGAGAGCTATTTACATTATTAACACTTCAACCAGTCTTGATTCTTGCACTCACAACGTTTTTGTGATGAATTAACATAGTCTCGCAGCTAAAATGCTTATGCTCTCTCATACTTCTGACTCTTGTCTTTCCTGTGAAAATTAGCGTTGTATAAAATTTGGTGGAAGGATTGTGGCAATAATGCTTTTCCTTCAAGTTTCACTGGCTCAGAGTGGAATTCTACTCTCTGTCTTGGAAGAGTCACCTATAAATATTTGCATGGTTTTTAATCTTAACTGGCACAGATTTTATATTCTACTCCAGGTTGCAATGTTTGATCTAAAACTGTGTAGAAAGGGACATTTTTCTGTTCTGGCAAGCAAAGGATTCTGTTTCTACTGTTAGCAGTGAGTGACTTGTAGTTGACAGAAGTAGGATTTAGATGAGGACAACTGCATTCTCCCTGGTGCTGTAACTGAGATGGCAAGCATTCATGCTAATTTGAACCCTAACAGTAGTTGGAACTTAGGCTTAGTATTTGCTATATCATGAACCGTTGGCACCTATTCAGTCATGTGGCTAAGCTTTCTCCAAAACAGAAACAAATAAAGTCAGGCAGTATTATGTTAGGGTTTTAATATTTCTTAGAATTCTCCCAGGTGTTTTCAGAAAAGAAATATCATATGATTTAAATGCTGTTTCCTGTATCCTGAAATAGCAGATGGGCCCAATCAGTCTGAAAAGAATGCTCCTAGTGTAACTTTAAGAAAAGCCTTTGAATGGAATGCATTGCATATATAGCTATGAAGCCAACACAATAACATAAAAATTGCCCAATCTCCCTGGCCGGGCCGGTCTTTCTTAAGTTACTGTACTTTTATATTTCTCCTTTTTTCCCCCATCCAGTGATGAATGGCATTAATTTAAATCTATTTAAAGCAAGTGTGGGAGAAACCACAGCCTTTGTTGTGGTCAGTGGTGGACACAGCAGGGTTGGATGTTTCACTTGATTGAGGCCTGAAAGTTGACTCTAGTAGATGCTGTGTCATCTTTTTTTCCCCTAACTCTGCATGAAAAGAAGTGAAAGTTCTTTTACAGTAACAATAATTCTTATGGGATGGACGTTTTAATGTTCCCAGTGGCAACAACAGAACAACAATACTACTTTCTGTGAAAATAGCCATCCTGAAGCCTAATGGAGTCCACAGTCAGTTTTTATATGCTTCCCGCCCCCCTTTGGAGAGGCCTAAGCATGATACATTTTTTGCAGCAAGTCCTAATATAAGCAATTCTCAAGGTTGTTTCTGTTAGAGGTGATTGGATCGTTTGGTCATGTATCTGTGATAAAACAGGACATAAATCTGCTCCATTCAAATATAAAGTATTTATTAAAGAGAAATAAAACAATAAAGATATGGAACCTTAACTAGGCTAACTAACAATGCTTCATGTGTGCAAGTAAGAGATAGCAATACAGGCTAGAGAGAGAAAGCCAGAAGGTTTTTATTCTGTAGGAGGAGCTTGTGCTCTGACTATATGTTATTGGTGGAGATGGTCAGATGACCTTCAGTGTATCTCAGCAATCATGGCTAACAATATTCTGACAGTTTCGGTCATTTAAAAAAGGACATAGATAAGTGTTACGACGGCGTGCCATGAATGAGTCAGAAACAGAGTTCCTCGGATGAGCACATGGAGAAGCTTGGGATGGCAGCCGCCTTCCTGACCAACCAGTTTCTCTTTTTATTAGGAAGAATAAACAGGAAATACATGTATACTCTCCCTCATACCTGATACAGGATATTGCCTTATATGGTTGCCTCTGACCATTACCTTATATGGTTAGTTCGGACC
>JANHFR010001830.1:232091-243295 GCA_032468015.1 Mimophis mahfalensis | reverse complement strand
TACAGCTTTCTTATAACACCTGGAGGCATAGATTTGATCTAAAGTAGGAAGAGTACACCCAATTATTCTCTCCGCAGCCGTTACGACCCTGGACAGCATTGTTCTTTCCCTGGCTGTACAACTCCCAAACCACACATAGAGACCATAGGTTAACACACTCTCTATGGTACAGTGGTAAAATGCCAACAACAGGTCCTTTGAGAGATTCTTCTTCTTGAGAATTCTCAAGAAGTGTAATCTCTGCTGTGCTTTCTTCATTGAAGATGAAAATGGAAATAGGAACTGAAGTTGAAGCCTTGACTCCATTTGGCAAGTTTTCTTCCCTTGTTTCCACTTTTTCAGTTTTCTTCCATTTTGTGGGTCAAAGGAAATATTGGCAAATGATACAAAATAATGACAGAATCCTGCATTGTATAGAGATAGGCAATGAGGGAAAATGGATGGTTTGGTGTGCAGAACAAGATTTTCTTGTAGCAGATTTCTGGAACCAACTCATTATAGCTGTGAATTTGTTTATTGATATTTTCTGAAATTAGAAAATTGATAAATTATGTATCATAGACTTATTAATATTTTAACCAATGGCATTTTTTTAATAAAAGTAAACTCTTAGTGTGATATGCATTATTATATAATTTTTGCTGAAAGCAAAAATTAGCATGCAGTTGAGTTGTGTTTAAGGCCTGTGATTAAGCTTGGTTCTATTTAAACATGCAGAATAAGCAGATTAATTTAATATACTGGCAGTGGGCAAGAAAGTGACTGTTACCGTATTTTTCAGGCCATAAGATGCATCTGATCATAAGACGCACCCAGTTTTTAGAGCAGGAAAACAACAACAACAAAAATATTCTGAACCAAATAGTACCGAGCCGTTCCTTGCTATCCTTTGGCAGGGGTGGGGTGCGGGGGAAGCTTCCTCCTCTCACGCACACTGGAGGAGAGCAAAGAATGGCTCAAGGAAGTGTCCAGCCATGCCGTTCCTTGCTGTCCTCTGGCAGGTGCAGTGTGGGGCGGGAAGCTCCCTCCTCTCACGCCTGCTGGAGGAAAGCAAAGAACGGCCCAAGGAAGCATCCAGCCAGGCCGTTCCTTGCTGTCCTCCGGTGGGTGCAGGGGTGTGTGGAAGAAGTGCCGAGCGGCAGGGGAAAAGCTCTGCCGGGGAGGGGGCAGACCACAAGACCATTCAGACCATAAGACCTCATTTCCCCCCCACTTTTTTGGTCCCAAAAATATGGTAACCCAAAATATCCATCAAATCAGCAAATTATTTTGTATAAAGAAGACTTGACCAGTAGGGTGAGAATGTCTAGGTTGTAAGTTGTCCATTGAATCTAAGATTTGCAAAATGGGGGCTTATACATCACCATTTTGCTATGCCATAATGAAATATTTGAAACAGAGAAAATTTGAAAAAATGACTTTTCTGTTATTTAGGTAATGAGATAGATTTTTGTTTTTTTAAAAAACTCCTATATGTAGTAATTTCTACTGAGCTGTTATGTTATCTTCCAGTAGTGACCTAGAATTATCTTATGGAAAGAATTATGGGGACAGGCTTTATATAGGATTGTATCTGAAATAAACACTAGTAGTTTTGAAGGTGAATGAACTTTGTGTAATGCATTTGTATCTAGGTGAGCAAATTAATCAATACAGTTCTCAAAGCTAAATTTAATCCTTAGATTAATCAATGAAATCCTTAATCAATGCAATCATTACATTTCTTTCTGGAAACAATTATAATGATTCAATGAAATACAACATTTGGCATGAGGCTCAGTATATGAGTGAACTAATAGAATTTAAAGGCTATGATTTCAATATTTTGAGTTAATTACTTAATGTCTAAAGTTGTTGTGTATGTCATAAAGGAGGTAGATTGAGAGAGGTTATTGCCAGCAGTAAGATACTATACATGGATTCCATTTTTTTTGTGTGGTTTCTCTAGGATTGATTCAGATTTCAATGATTAATTTTAATAAATGCATTCCTGATTTTTTTCTCTTGAATTATACATTTGTTTTCTTTGAATATTTTAATTCACCATATTATAACCTTGACCGCCATCCTATTTTATGAATTGCAAGTATTGTAATACAGCCATTCCCAGCTGTGTATCTCTAGATATGTTTGTTGCTAACTCCCACCATCTACATCTGTCCTTGCTGGTTGTGGCTACTGGTAGTATTACTTGTACTTCACTATGTCTAGTAAGCACTATTTGTTTGTTTATTTATTTAAGTTAATTTATGTGGCTGCCAATTTGCTCACAGCGACTCTAGGCAGCTTACAGATAATAAAAACACAATGTAGAAAATAATATTAATATTAATATTAATAATAATATTAATAATAATAATAATAATAATAATAATAATAATAATAATAATAATAATAATAATATGTATGACAACACAGACTTCAAGCAAGCATTTAATGGGTGCCATCCTACTCTGGGTTCCCCAGGCCAGGTGTTGTTTAATAATCTATGTTCAGGAATGGTTAATCAATTGAAGACAGAAGTAGGGAAAGGACAAACCAGTGCAATTCAACAATAGTTTTCCTATCTAGTACCAGTTAATTAAAAATAAAAACAACAGTGAAAGTTATATTTTCCAACTTAGTTTTGTTTCTAAAATAATTATTATATTGTGCAAGAATATGGTGTGGCCTCTTGTTTAAATTGTTATGATATTTTAATTGAGTTTGGAAAAAAATGCTAATATTGAGTAAAAAATTAGAGTTGAGACATTACAGTAAGCTATAATGTGGTTTATGTTTGGTTCAGTTTAATAAACAAACTAATCAACCGTGGGTCTAAGCTAGTTCTTTGTGATGGGTTTGTGCATTGTGTATAACCAAAGCCAAACCACATTATGACCTTGCTCAATATGCCAACCTCTCCCTAATAGTATTTCTGCATTTTAATGATATTGTATATGCTCTATAATTTTTATATAAAAATTGTAACACAGGAAGATTATACAACAGTGTCTCCATTATGACAGTTACATTTTCAGTAAAAACCATAAGTTGGAAGTTAGATAAATGAAATAGCCATTACATATATTTTAACATACTTAAAAGACAGAAAAATATTACCGGGCTTTGAAAAACTGGTCAAAGTCCAATCTTCTTTTTTAAAGTAATGTATTTGTATTTCAATGGGTTTGCAAGGGCATCTTTAAAATATTGTTTTATCTTGATTGAGGTGCATGCATGCAGAGTGTAGAGTAAAATTTAAAAACTCTTAAATATCACTATCGGATAGCTAGCAATATACATGGAAACATAGCATTATGAAAATGAATATACAGATTTTAAAGAGGGTATGTGGTATTTAATGTGCAACTTCAATGATAGCTGCTTTTGTGAAAGCGATATAAACAGGACCTGCCTGTTACAGTAGCAGAATGAAAATTGCTGCCATGTGATCTATTCCTAAGTCATGGAGAAGCCCAAAGAAACTCTTGATTAGATACATTTGGGGAAGTGGATGGAATAATCAACAATTGGGGTTGTATTGAAAGATGTACATGCATTAAAAAATTAGGTTGCATTTATTCTTTCTAGAAGTACATATTTAGGAATCCTGTGTGCTTCATTGCCAAACTTTGTTTGCTCAGAAGATAAAGTGTCTGTATATCAATGTTATATTGCATCTTATTAGCTCGAACCATAATTCATTCGTTTGTCCCTAGCAAGCTAATAGACTGGTCTTTAGTGTGCAGCTACAAAAATGGGATTATTGCAGTCAAAAGGCACCATGTAAATATATGCCTTTTTATTTATATGTTCTTCAATTTTGAAAAGTCTGTGTGTAGATAAACATTGTTGCAACAGAGTTTTTAATTTACTACATTTACGTATTAGTCTTCAAGACCAAATTTTTCCAGTGTGACTTAAATTAATATAAAACTCAAAAACAACAAAAATAAATAAAGCATGATTAAAATGCATCGTATTACAATAATAACAAAATAATCTGTCACGATTTTGGGTAACCTTTTCCTTGTCCTTTGCTGGTTAGGCTTTGGGGAATTGGAAATTCAGCAGCATTTGGAGAAGCTACCAGTTGGCCTTGTTTGATCTATATGGTGAATTAAGACCTTATCTAGATTCTCTGTTTTATATTCTGCAATGCAGCAAAATTTCATAAAGTAGCCCAGAAACCTTTTTTTAAAGTTGAAACTATGAAAAGTAAGCATGTTAGCAAAATATTTTTAATAGGGTGATATGTGTAGACTCAGAAATCTGTCCTCTCTGCAGACGCAGCTCAAGTACTGGGAAAAGCACCTTTTTTCTCAGTCTTTTGGGTTGCTGTACCTACATTCTAAAAGTTTCATGTATTAGTTTGTCTTGGATCTCAGTGTTGCTATTTGCTAGGGTCTAGTTACAGATGTGTCTATAATACTTATCTGTTCCTTTATTGTCTGTGTTGCCTAGCTCCCTTTAATCTTTGCCAGAATGCAAAAAATCTGTGTGTCCGATTTCAGTGTGTCACTCACAGTACTTTTAATAACTTGATGTTCTCTTTGATTTCAGTTATCAGAAACCGTCTGGCTAGATTTTCCTGTATCATGGTTGGCGGCAGGCTCAAAATGAATTGTTCATCCAAAGAGATATTGCAGCGTCTGAATTTGACTAGTTCTTTCATGCTGCTTTAAAAAAAAAAATCTTTCAGATTTTCTACTTTTTTTAGTAAAGTCTCATCACTTTTTCTTACTTATAATTATTATACGCCAAATTGAAAGAAGTCACATTTTGCAGCTTAGCAATATATAGAATCTACATGCAAGTTAATCAAGCATTCTTTGACTTGCTTGATGGCCTGTCTATAACCTAGCAAATGTGCAAGAAGCCAAGAGAGCTTCTGGGGGTAGACTAAAGGAGGAATTGTATACCTTTTTGAAAATACTTCAGATAAAATCCAAATTTGTGTGCATCACACATTGGAACAGAGAGATAATGGATATATAATGACTGAGCCAGTCACACTAAATATGAATGGATATGCATTATTGCTCAAAACTCTCACCAAATATCCTAATTTGACATTGAGGACCATGTTAAGAGATGATTTACCTCATTGACCAAGATGGGCCTTCTTCCGGCATGTTCTCAGTTTTTTATGAACCTTGGATATTACAGAAGTTGATCTGACTAGGAAAAAGTGGTTGACAAGATTGAATTCTTACTACAATGTCATAATGAACTTAAACCTTTGTATACTGAGTGTACAATTGAAGAAGTGATAGAGTTTTCTAATACACAATCTTTCAAAGTTCTCCAATCCAGCGGCAATAGCAATAGCATTTGATTTATATACCACTTACCAGGGCTTTCGACCCTCTCTAAGCGGTTTACAAAGTCAGCACATTGCACCCAATAATCTGGGTCCTCAGAAGGATGGAAGGCAATTATAACAAAAGCTAAACACAAACAAGGACCACAAAGAGATTTCTAACCATATCAACCAAGTGGAATATAGATATGATGAACAATAGAGGCTGTCAGGTTTTTTTTTTATTTGGCTTTTGTGATTACCACCAAGAAATGTTTCTTAAGAGACTTTCTAATGGAATATATTACAAAGAAACATTTCCCAATGTGAAACATGAGAATCTTCCACAAGAGTGAACAAACCAGTGAAAGCACCATTGAGTTCAAGTGGACTTTCTTTAGGCTGACACACAAAAACTATGATTTATTTCCTGTTTATTTCTGTTTTTGCTTTTACCCTTAAGAAAATGGTCCAGCTTCTTAGTTCAATGCAGTAGAAATGGGTCTGGATTAACTTTAGCAGCACTGAAGGCTCTCCCTCTGTTTTCATTTTTCTATGAATATTTATTATGGATTCTTAAAGACTGGAAAATGGACATGTATTGTATGCTTCTGCCTTTCATCTTGTAAGAAACTTATAGGCAGCTGCTCAAATCCTAAGAATTGTTTTAAATAAAGAATGAACCAAGAGACATCCTTTAAAAATGGCAAATAACTGCATTAAGGCACTTTGTCTGGTAGTCATTCACCACAATATTAAATGGTAAAAATCAGCTGTGCTTTTTGAGTTGAAAAACTATATCATGTAATCTAACTTAGATTTTCTAAAGCAGTATGTAAAGTAACATTATAACAATTTAGTTATGTACAAAGTCTTGCACCATTTTTTTTGCAAAATAATTATTTTGTAGTTACAGCAATTGTTCTTTTCTATCCCCTTCTATAAACCAAGCAACCAAATATATTTGCAAATATTATATTTGCAGCCCTGAAAACAGAAGCATTTACAGAAATATCTTCCCACCGTCCCCCTACTCTGCATCCGCCCTTCCCCTGTGTCTTTGGTTTTCATGTTTGTTTTTAACTTTTTTATGTTTTAGCTTATATGTAACTGTAAGCTGTCCAGAGAGACCCTATTGTAAGAGAGGCAGCCAATAAATTTTATAAATAAATAAATCTTCCTTTAAGCAGGTGATTCAGACTTTTCCTACCAAGTGCATATGGATACAGGGGGAAGATCTATCTATCTATATATATGTCTTCCATCCTCAGTTCTGATATTTGCATTTCTTCCTGGTGCAGTCCTCCTTTCCTTCCAACTTTATACCTATGGCTACATAACTGACATTTTATGATCCAATGTGGCAGTAGTGTTTTTCATTTTTTGCTGACGTAAACCTTGTTGGCCCACAAATCTGTCATCCTTTTGACCACCTTTGACTGTACCCCTGCCGTTCCAATCACTGGTGGTTTTCCTCCATGGTGACTATGCCTTAGACCACAGGACCAGTGCAGGCCTGTAATGTAACGTCTCCCAGGACTACAGACAGAGATGCTGTCAATTTTAGTAATCTGTCAGAGGAGAAAAAGGCCAAGCTTGTATCACACATGAAGTGTTTCCAGGATGAAAGAAAATACTTCCCTCCCCCCTCTAATTTCTGAAAGTACAAGACTGGCTCTTAGTTTCTTGATATAGATAGCCTGTTGATTTTTTTTATTTTTTTTTTATTTTTTTACATATTTGACTTTGATGGGAGGAACCATTTCCACTGATTTGTTGGTCACATCCATCAGAATTGTCACGAAGAAGCCATTTGCTCTGACCAGGATTACATTGCCACTAGTTCCTCCCCATAGAAAACATCACAACTTTCTACCTTGAGTCAACTTCTTAATGGGGTAGAGATGTATGCCTATGTGTCATCACCATACTGATGATACTGGCCATGCCTCTGAACGAGCTCATTCAGCAGCTTTGTGTACATATTGACTATGAAGAGAGAGAACTTAGTCCTGAGGCACCCCACATAAAAAGGGTGTAGGGCTTGATTTCTCCCCTACTGACACTAATTGGGATTGGCCACTGGGGAAAAAGAAGCACCATGATTCTGACTCCAATTCTTTAATTTTTTATTTCAGTCCAGAAGGATGCCATGGTTGATGGCTTTAAAAACCACTGAGAGATTCAGGAGGGCTAGAATGGATGCATCACCATCATCTTCCAGAGATCATCTATAAGCATGATTGATTTCAATACTATAATCCAGCCCAAATTCCAGTTGAAAAGGATCAAGATAATCTATTTTTTCAGAGCCCTTTGGAGCAGAGTATACACCAATGAGATTTAGAGATTTCGTAACAAAGGTATCCTTCATTATTGAATTCCTTATTCAATAATCAAGGATGCCTTTGTTATCCTTCCAAAAGTATGAGGCATTTTGGGGCGTATTAAAAATTGATGAACGTTCAATGAAGTATAACACATTTTGGGTGGGAGGGTTCTTTTATCTAACAGTGTTGTGTTTTTTTTAGATGCAACATAATGTGGTATCTCTCTTTTTATAATTCATTGTACTTATGTTTGAAAGTAATAATATGTAACTTCCACATACCAGCATGTATATAATAAAATAACCTATGCTATATTGGGCCAAAAATGCAGTGTGAAAGAAGTAACTTTATGTACTTGCAGTGGCAATTATGCTAGACTGTCTTTTCTTTACATACTTTATCCTACTCAACAATTACATGCTGAACAAACTCACATCCTTGTTCCCAGAGAAATATTTGCTAATACTTATATTCTGGACTAATTTTTATACTTAGGCAGACAATACGGTAGAGCTACTTTGGTGCAATAGCTAAGACATCAAGCGAGAAGTTGGGAGACACTAAGTTTCACCTTGGGCCGGTCACTGTTGCTTAGCCCTAGGAAGGAGAAAATGGCAAACCACTTCTGAAATCCTGCAAAAACAAACAAAAACAAAAACAAAACAAAACAAAAAAAACAACAACACCAAACCCACAGGGACTTGTCCTGACTGACACAAAAGTACCACAATAAAATGAAATGGCAACATAGTGCCTATGGAAATTTCTCTTGTTTCTTAACCGGTTCTGTATCTGAGTTGAAGGATGTTTGTCTATTTGGGTATGTATGATATTCTAACTAAAAATTATTCACATGCTTAAATTACCCTAATTTCAAGGTGGCTTCTTTATTGTCAAACATGTTTATTGGTTCTTTAGATGTTCTCAAATATTAAAAAATAATGGATGCAGCAAAGCATCTTCTCCCAAAAGAGCTGGGGATTATATTAACATGAGAGGGTAAAATCCTAATGAATTAAATTCATTGGCAAAAGCCGTCTCTAATTTTTCTTTTGTTAGTTGCCAATATTGTGATTTATAGTGCCCATTCTTCATCCATTTTGTGACTAGGCAAGTCCTTTATTGTCAGCCATTTTATGAAGTTACCCAGAACATACCTTAAAATTCCAGATGTGCTCACTTATTGACTCCTCCTGGTTAACAGTATTTGTAGCAATTGGTAAGAATGTTCATATTTTGCTGGGGTTTTTTTTTTAAAATCTAAGTTAAATAATATCACACTGGGAAAAGAATTATACTTCCATCTAGTAGTAGAAATGCATTTTGTAGTTAATGCTATGTAGCCTGTGGAAGGGCCTTTTTAAAAAAGGCCATTTTTCACAGTTACGTTTTCCATCCTGCCAAGCGGCAATCTATATTCTCATCTCAGTATGTATTTCAGTTTGGAAATGTTGAAGACTTTTAGATTGCCCGGACAATCTTGAAAAAAAGACCCACTAAATTTAGGATTGCATTGTTTCATTTTTCATCTTTTCTCCATCTCAGAATAGTAATAATTATGTAAAATAATGATAATTTGTTGAGATACATAATATCTCAAGAGGAATTGGACTCACACAGCTCATTGTCCTTCGCAGCATGATACTCTGGGCACAACCCCAAATACCTCATTCCTAGAAGAATTTGTTTCCACTGAGGTCCCAGCTCTTTCTTTTTCCTTTTTGTGGTCAAAGACTCTTTTTGATGGAAATTGCAGAAACTGCATCCTCCCCCCCACCCCCCACGTCGGCATGATTGAAAAAGAACACCTCCTGCAACTTTGGCCATTGAAAGACCTATGATTGGATGAAGTCCTGATAATAAGCCAGTCCAATCTCATTCCTTCCTTGATGATGGACATGGCTATATGATTTCGGTGTTATGGGCAGGGACAGGCTGTTTGAGTAGTCGGACAATGCTATAACAGCTAAGGAGGGATGAATTGTGTTTTATAAAAGTGAAGTAGAATTTTGGCACTGTTAAATTATTATTTTTTACTATGCATGGAAGTGTTTTCTTAACACCTTTCATCCCATAAACTGGAATCTAAAATGTTTTGAATCTTTGGAAGAACATTTTCATTGTTCTTTCTTAAAAAAAAACAACACCCCAAAACAGTGGAGAGGGATCCTTTTGCTGAGATGACCTGTATGTTGGAATAGTATCTTTTCATATTCAAGAAGAAGACAAAGGAGCTACAGTGCTAAGCACAGAACATTTATTAAAAACAGTTGGGAAGCATATAAAAGGTTCCGTGTGTGTGAAAAACAGGACAGCTGTGATGGTCTATTGGGAAAGTATGTACAGATGGTAGTAAGGAGGAGAATGATGACTGCATGGCTGATAAATGAAATACCCAACAAAAAAAGGGGGGGGGGAATGCATTAGGTTGGTTGATCATTGTAAATTATACATTTTTTGGGGGTGCAGTATTTAGTTCTTGGTTTTCCAGTGATTCAGCCAGCAAATGTGAGTAACTGCAGGGTTTCAGGTCAGATTCTGTTTGCAATATGAAGAAAATATTTTACAAATTACATGACATACAATTATTAGAGGAGATAATTAAACATATGGTTTTCTTCACATTTAGCATGTCACGAGTTTGTCATAATGGTGTCCATAAGACTCCGCATGAATTTAGCTCTGAATTAGTCACAGTTAAAATGTGGGTTATTTTTTTTATTTTTTAGATGGTGGCGGTGTGGTGGTGAAGCACATTTGTTTGTTTTCTGTTATAGAAAAAAGTGAAAGAAAATGACACAAACCTGGATTTGGCTAAGAGTGGCAGAAAAAAAAATAAAGAAAAAAATTCATTTTAAAAATAAACCAATATGGTTTATTTTGTAACCAATATTTATTTATTTTGATATATCCCAGCATACTATCAAATATATGTAGTCTTCAATTTACAATCATTTGTTTACTGGCTGTTTAGAATTATGACTGGGCCAAACAATGTCTGGTCTTCACACTTACAGCTGATCTTCACACTTATGACCACACACCACATTCAAGGTCATGTGATTACAAATCTGGCACTTGGCAGCTGGCTATATTATCACAATATGTGACCTTTTTTTGCTAGTTTCCAGCAAAAAACATCCATTTGGAAGTTTGCCTAATAACCACGGATATGTTTAATGACTGGTGATTCACTTAATGACCACTGTATAAATGGTCATAAAATTGGATCCAACACAACGTGACTCCAATGACTTACAAAGAAAATTCTGCCCCTCCCCCCCTTATATTTATAAGTCAAGGACTACCTATATGCAAAAGACAATATGAGTATGGTGACATATGTCATATCATTTAAGTCTCATTGAAATGCTTATCTCTGCATCATAATGAAAAGGAAATTGACGAGTGGAGAACCAAGTTGCAGGGGTACAGACTAGTCCCTGACCCCACATATGTGAAGTCAGATTTTCAACATACATACTGTTTATGTATGGGATGCAGTGGCTCAGCGGCTAAGACGCTGAGCTTGTCGATCAGAAAGGTCAGCAGTTCAGTGGTTCAAATCCCGAGTGCTGCATAACGGAGTG
>JANHFR010001830.1:187044-200080 GCA_032468015.1 Mimophis mahfalensis | reverse complement strand
TGTAAGCCGCCCTGAGTCTTCGGAGAAGGGCGGGATATAAATGGGATTAAAATAAAATAAAATAAATAAATAAATTTGTTTCCCTCCATAAGCTTATACAGATTTAAGCACTTTCTATATAGTAGTTGATGTCTGAATTATGAGAGGAAGAGACTTTTCACAGGACCTTTAGGGCAATTCCAATAAAGAACCAAAAATAAGTGTTAAAGTATGTGTATATAAGTTTTATTTAATGGTTCTATTGATTGATTGAGTATCTGATTGGAATTCTCTTTATTTTTGTAGTGGAACATGATATAAAAATTTTGCCAGCTGCTTTATAAGCCTGATGGTCTTTGTTAATTTTAGCAAACTTAAATACAAACCTTTTCCATGCATAATTATATCTCTGACTACATTAGGATTGTTTGACCACTTCTGTTTTCAATTAGTAAATAGAAAAAAAAATGGGTTTTTAGAAAAAAATATTCTGTCTTGTTCAAGATTCACTACTCTTCCCATTTCCAGCTACTTATTCATTACACTTTTCACTACTTTGACATTCCTAAATTATAATGTGACTTATTTGGCTCTTGGTTTAATGTGGTATAAATCTATCCCAGGATATAAACTGAATTCTCTCTTTTGGGTCAAGATACCATTCTTCGAAGCCATAATTTGTTACTGATTAATAATAACTAATAAATACTTTGGCGACCAAATGAGAAGAAAGGACTCACTGGAGAAGCCTAATGCTAGGAAAGATGGAGGGCAAAAGAAGAAGGGGATGACAGAGAATGAGATGGAGTCACTGAAGTGGTCAATGTGAGCTTAAATGGATTCTGGGGGATGGTAGAGGACAGGAAGGCTTGGAGGAACATTGTGCATGGGGTCGCGATGGGTCAGATACGGCTTCACAACTAATAATAATAATAATAATAATAATAATAATAATAATAATAATAATAATAATAACAACAACAACAACAACAACAACAACAACAACTAAACTTAACCATGGTTTGACTTTTTGTCTTCACCATAAACCTAGTTCTGGTATTCTAGCATAGTGTCCAAGGCCACAACTCTGTCTTTATATACTTTGCTTGATACCTATCAATTTAATGTGTATGAATTTAATCAAAGGAATTGAGGTGGCCAGCAACGTCCAGTTGGCCTTCTTTCACACCTTTGTGCACTGACATTCTGTTTACAGCTAAGTGAGCTGGAGTTGTCTATCTGCTGTGAGCAAAGATGCAAAAATCTCGGCAGCCAGTAGATATTGATGTCTAAAAAAACCAAAACAAACAAAAAACTGTGACTGCTGCAGAGGTCAGAAAGCAGGCTTCTCATCACTTGGCGCCATTAGCAAATTCCACTCTACATTTGCGGTCCCTTTTAAATTGCTAATACAGACCTACATGGCAGAAACAAAATATTTAGTGAAAGTATTTGGCTTAATAAACCAGATCAGATCAGACTACAAAAACTCCGGCGATAACTCTCAACTATTATAAATATACTTGAGTACCCTTACTCTCTTAACTGCTGAGTCTCTGCTGTTAGAATTTAATAACACACATGCATAGTTTCCTCTGCAGCATTAGACTATAAACAAGGATAATTGAAGCTCCCACTTTAAGTTTTTGATTGGTTTTATTGGTTCCCGTCCAATTTAGAAGCTTAAACCCTGTGCCCCCCTCCCCCCCAAAAAAAGACAGGAGCATCCACGTCTTTGACAAATGGCATCTGCATTAGTTTAATAGCTGCACATATCTTGTAATTGAAAAGCCCACAGAGTTTTTTTTTAAAAAAATAATGTGTTAAAGAGGCAGAAATAAAAGATTGAACTGTTTTTTGTTTTTGAGCTTATCCGCCCAGAGATTTCTTACAGAGCAGTGCATGTTTGCAACTTGAATTCTCAGCTAAAGCACTATGTAATAATTACGGATGGCTAAACAATTGTTCACAACCATAGAAAGAAGCCTTGGTTATGGAGCATTATTCCATGTTTTCTTAATCCTCATCATCTTTCCAAAACTGTATGGGTAGGTGAGATAAATGTCCAAAGGGCATTGTAAAAAGGTATATATGCCACCTGCATGACAGTAAGTTGATAGAGGCTCGCTGTGAGACTGATTACACTTGCATACTACTGAAATTGATGAGCTACTTCCACACTGATTACCATGGCCTAAAGAAACAGAATATCCTGTAATAACTTTGCAGGTATTTAGAAAGTGCAAAACAACCTTTTGGAGCCAAAGATTGTATTTCATACTTGGAAATTTTGGGGCTGGGATTGTTCAGGACATGGCTGCTGCAGGTAGCACGGGCAGTCTCCTTCGGTGGAAAATAAATATTTCTTCCAGCTCATTCCTGCCCTTTCTCCTCTTGATGCTCCATATCCTCTCAGCTTGCCTTTGACAGCTTTCTTGACAGAATGAAACATGTCTAACCACCTGTCATTATTCATAAGACTGCTGATGGGACCTCTGTGGGATGCAGAGGCATTCTTGTAAGTGCTTAGAAGCCATCATTTTGTTCTACAACATGCAAGTTTCCTATGTATAATTTTAAATGAAAAGAAATAAATATAAATGTGGATAGGAGCAGGAGTCAGTCAAGCACAAAGGACTTATCTGCAGTCTCTGGAACTGAACTCAGTCATATAGGTTTGTTTGTTTGTTAGTTTATTGGGTAAATTCATATAACCACTCAACTCACACAAATACTCTGGGCAGCTTATAAAGTTACAAATACAAAAAATAACAGAAGAATAACAGCAGAAATACAGGTATTCCTCAAAGTTACAATGGCCCATAAAGCACTCCCATCTGTTGAAAAATGATTGTGGTCCCATGGGGTCACATGAGACCACATGTTGGGTGGATCAGTTTTATGAACTTTTGTGGCATTCCCTGGTCACGTGACTGCTCTGTTTTGCTGATTTCTTGCAAAAAACAAAACAAAAACACCCATTCATTTGATAGAAACTGCTGTGAAAAAAACATAAAATTATTTCTAGTCAGATGACTAGAAATAAATTATGACCATAAGAACTTATGACTAGTTTTCTGTTCCCAATTATGTTCATAAGTCAAAGACTATCTGTAATTAAAAATTACATTAAAAACAATAAAAACTGTCAGAATATTGTTAGTCATGATTGCTGAGTCACACTGAAGGTCATCTGACTATCTCCACCAATAACATATGGCCAGAGCAGAAGCTCCTCCTACAGGATAAAAACCCTCTAGCCTTCTCTCTCAAACCTTTATAGGTTGCTCTTCTGCTCCCTTCTCTTCTGCTGTTCTTGCCCCTTACACACACACATCCTTACTTGCACACATGGAGTAGCCTAGTTAAGGTTTTATATCTTTATTGTTTTATTTCTCTTTAATAAATATTTGACTGGAGCAGACTTATGTCCTGGTTTATCACAGATAGATGACCAAATGATCCAATCACCTCTAACAAAAGCATCTGTGTCATAGCACACCCAATTTCCTAAACAATGCAGCTTTCAAGCATAAGAAGTAAGGCCAGAATTCTTGTCCCCAATTCGGGTTTAAGCCTGGTGATGAAGACGATGAAGAACAGCAGACACGAGGTGCAAGTTTTGTTTTTTTCTTGCTCCAAGAAAAGGGGGCCCTGGTTAGAAAATGCCTAGGAATCCCAAATAATAGAATTAAGAAAGTTTTATACATTTTCACTAAAGCAGAAGGCGTGATAAGGTGACATATATAAAACAAACCATCCAGTAAACATTTTAGTAATGATCTAACAATTGTCCTATTTGTCTCCAGCCATCCCTGTTCCTAAGCTTTGACTGATAAATGTTACAGGAGTTATCTAATACACATTCTATTTTCTCCAGGCCATCCCTATTCCTAACTTCTAGCTGAGGTATGCAAGATGTCTAACTCTTTGTTACAGTTATCTGTCCTCTAACCACCTAGAATTGATACTAGTGTTAAACGTGCATATTCTCTGTGAATAAACTTTCTTTGTTCTTGCCAGACAGACTCCACAATTACTGGCATTCCAGGGGTTTTTTTTTCAAGTGCATGTCATAGCCTAGCTTTGTTTTAGCAGACAGCCCATCAGATGGTTCAAATGACCCCAGGTTTATTGCATGCTAACGCTCTTTACAAGAATCTGAACTACTAAGGGTCAAAGAAAATTGGAGGAAAATGAGGGCCAAGGGAATTCAGGTTGGGCTGGACTTAGATGTCTTTTTTTAAAAAAAAACCCATTTGTATGCCGCCCTTCTCTGGAGACTCAGGGTGGCTTACAATCTGTTTAAGCACAAATCAATGTGCTTAGCAATCTTGTCGGTGCGAAGGGAGTCAAAACTGATGATGTGCTTGACCCTTCCCTAGGTTTAGCCTGGTCATTTCTTACAATAGCCACTTTGCAAGCTCCATACCCTGCCTTCCTAGGTCTCCAGACCAGAAGGCAAACCCAAGGTGTCAGCCTGTTCTAAAAAGCTGGAGATATTGTAACCAAGAATCTTTGGCTTTTTGAGCCATAAATCTTTGACTAAAAGATTTAGCCAAGATTTGGCCAATTTGATCTCAGAACTTCCTTAGAGTAAGTGCAGTGACAGAAAAGGTTTCCCTCATGGGTGTCATTGGATGGCATGCTGTTGTGGATGGGAGCTAGAACATGTAGCCTAGGACTTCTGCTTGATTGGCCATTCTTTTCCTTCTTGATTAGCCCCAAACCCTCAAGAGTTTCAAGAACTTAATAAAGCTATTTTTCTTGATGAGTTTAAAAACCACCTTAACAATGTGAAAGAACTGAAGGCAAGTTAAACTGGTGTTTTAGGTCCTCATTAAAGGCCACAGCATGAAGCCCAAGGTCTGCGTGTGTGAGCCTGAGACACGCTGGTGTACCACAAAACATCTCGTATTTACATTTAATTAGACAAATTATATGCAACCTAGTTGATGCCCTAAGAGTGTAATCAACATTACGGTTAATAAGGAGTCTACAGACAGCAGGGGGAAAAAATGTAAAGCCTGTACTAGGAAGAAAATTAATACCAGGAGCCAAACTTAAAAGCTCACATGAAATCTCAATATTTATTTGTTATAGTCTTCTTCCTGATTTTTCTTAAAAAGGTATTATTTATGGTGACTTCCCTCTATTCTGTTTAAGGTTTGCATGACTTGCAATACCATCAGACTGAAATATGTTGCAAAGGAAAGTTGTGGTGGTTGCGTTTTTTATTTTCTGTGCAGGCCAGTTAATGCTGACTCATGCAGGTTCAGTGAAATACTGACTGCTTTGGTCAAGCAAACAGAGAGGGCAAGCAGTGAAGGAAAAGTCTGGGAGGAAATGTTGGATAAATCTGGTTTGGTAATATGCTACAATCTGCGGACAGAGGCAGCTTTCTTTTTGGGTTCCTGCTATTTACTAGCTGCCTTTTATTACCATGCTTATCAGCTAAACAGCCAGCAGACATAATCTGTAGTTCATCTTTTTTTTTTAGTCCTTTTATTTTAAACAGGAGACTGCTGACAGGACATAATCCACAGCTTTTTTTTTTTATTGCAGGGCTTCTGCATGTGTTATAGCTCAATCCATCAGATAATTCAGGAACTTTTAAGTCTTTTCCCTGTTGAGCTGGACTGGTGGAGTCTTGGCTGACTTCTCATTAAAACCAAAGCTGCTTAAAATAAACAAATGATTTCTTCACGTCAGAAGCATGTTACTGCTTACCCAGACAGTGTGCTGAATGATAAATGCTTTTGATAAACTTGCATGATTTTTCATGTACCGAATGTTTGTTTATAAATCTGTTACGATAATTTGCCTCCACGTCTGCCCAGTGTCCTGTGAATTCTGCATGGATATGGATGGAAATCAAATGTTAGATCTCAGTTCCATTCCATGGTCTCTAGGAACTTTTGAAAGCCCAGGATAGGTAAAGGTGATGTATATTACACCTGGTCATTAGGACTTCTAGACAAAACAAGGTTGGACATTATAGTCAAGCCAACAACTAAGCAACTTGCCATGATCTTGCTTCCTTGTTTCCTATTACTTTCCACTCTTCGTGGTGAATTTCTCTACTCTTTCCCATTGGTTCTCCTATTGGCAATAGGCTGCCAAAGAAAAATAGCTGACAATTCTTTCTCTCCCTCTGGATGTGCTCTGTATGCACTGGGATAACTATGACTTTGTAGAAACTTTAAAAGTGATAAGTCATCCATTGTGATAATCCTGTAGTGAGTTGCATGAATGAATCAGCATACCTTTTAGCTCCCTTATTGTTAAAAGTAGCTGGAACAACTATTTTCATATTACTTATTCATATTTATTATTACTGTAGGTTGTACAATCAGCCAGATATTTATGTTAGATTTGGCATTTTTGTCCACCTATTGAGTCCTTTCCATCTATTCTTATCTGGAATAGGCAGATGTTATGTGATAATGCTAAGGGTATCATCCTAGGAAGTAAGCTGTTTCCAGTTGGATGAAAAATGACAAGATGGATATTGCTTTGTCATGGTGTAAGTTCCATACCTTTTGAATGTGTTTCAGATCACACATATGTTCTCAGCGTTCCAAATTTCCCCATACCCATTCCATTCAGCGCTCAGAGACAAAGCTGACACATGTGCTGTATCAAACGGATACAGGATGCATTGTGCTGCAATAACACTCTGTGTTGTGTTAGCGTATAAAATGATGAGAAATAAAGAACTTCAATGGATGATGCCAATGCTTGTCACCTAGCTAAGAAAATCTTGGATTGACAAGTGAAAGTTTATTACAGAATAAATTAGGATTGTGATTTTTTAAAGTTTATTCCATTGAGGCTCAATGTGTTACCGATACATAGATAAAATGGCTTGGTATATCAGACTTCCTAGAAACAATACTATACGTGGCTTCTGCTTTTTGCAACCTGTAGCTTTTTTCTTGTGATCCAAGACTAAGAAGCCAGTTGCTGAAGGAGAACTGCTCTGTGCAGAATGAATTTTTGAATTTCCACCTCCATAAAATATAAATGCTCTTTTGAGACACAACCAATGCCTTTAATTTATTAAGATTCATGATCTTTTTATGATGGTATTTAAAATGCTAAAAACAAACACATCCCTGCATACAATCTTCCCATTTTGCTTTTGTTCTGTTTTTGGCTTTGGTTGGAAAGTATGTAATTTATTTAACAAGAGGAGCTCTTGCTAACACCAACCTAAAAAAAATATGCTAACTTTAATTAAAAAGTACTATTTTCCAAAGTTCCCTTTGACTTTCCATCTTAATTTTTGAACTTTAAAGGTAAAGAGGGAGGGGATTTTATTTATTTTATATGTCTGGGCGTGTTAAATTTAATCTATTTTAACTTTTGTATTCTTTGTTTTTTAATGCCCTGTACAGTCCATTTTGGAAAAAGGCAGTATATAAATACAATCAATCAATCAATCAATCAATAAATGGAGGAAGGAAGGAAGGAAGGAAGGAAGGAAGGAAGGAAGGAAGGAAGGAAGGAAGGAAGGAAGGAAGGAAGGAATGTTGAACATAACTTGCAGAAGAGAATATTGATTTTCTCTTTGATTTTTTAACAAAAGTTTGCCAATTTGTACTCTCTAAGAAGGTTTCTGTGCCCAGTGCCGTATCAACATCATCAGTATCATCATCAATCATCATCATCATCATCTTGTTAGTCTAGAGGGTTGGTTCTGCTTTAATTCAAAGACTTTATGATGAATTTTAACGTTGTCATGAAAATCTTTAATATAATGATCTCATATGGCAGAAAGTTTCTCCTAATAAGATCTTTTATTAAGTAAAATGTAATTTAGCCAATATTAATGTACTAGACCCTTATGAAAACTAGAAATGAGAAGTTTCATATTTTAGCACTGTGGTTATAGTTTAACAATTATATGAAAAACTGAAGATGAATTTTCTCCCTCCCCCATATCATTATAATAAAAGCTTCTAAAGGAAAAATGCCTAAACTACACTGAATTATTTTTATGTTATTTAGTTAAAATAAGCAGTTACAACAATGTACTACTCCTATGTAAAATAAAATCATAAATATTGTTGAGGATTTGTTCCTCCTTAGTTTTTGTGGATGACGTTATGGTTCAGAGACAGAATTAAACAATTGATTTTAGCTATTGAAATAACAATCCTGCATGTATACCCAGACCCACTGAGTTTGCAGATCATGAATGAAATCTTAGATTAGTGTTAATGAAAGGGGATTGTATTGTATTAATAGTACACCGACACTTCCCATCCTAGCCCTTCTGATATATTGGGACTGCAGTTCCCAAATTGCGAATTCAAATGAAATGGAATCCTAAGAGCTGTTGCCTCTGTCAGTGTGTAATGTTCTAAATTGAGGAAAGATATAGTAGATATTTCCAAGAAGCAAACAGTATTTTTTAGTTAGTTGGTCCTTGGTATGATGGGGATCTGCATTTCAGGATAAAAAATTAGTTTGGACATAACTGTATTTACTCTAAATACATTTTAATAATTTCTTTCTTTTATCATGTTTAAAAGGTACAAATTGTTGATGTATTTTGAAGAGATTTATTCAAGGCTTTGAGGGACTGTAACTATCTGGACAAATAAAAGAATGTTCACATTTTCCAAAGATAATGGAAATCACAAATCACAGTGCCTGCCATTACAGAGATTACAAGTTGTGTCTTGCAATCTGCACATAACCCGTAACATTTCATTTACAGACATACCTCCAATTCTGCCAGTGAAAAGTAATTGCAAAATTGTTTGTATCTGGTGATTTCAAAATTTTATTCAGCATTTTTTAAACAGTGGAAAAAGGGACGGTTTGATCTCCAAAGCTTAATAATTTCTAGTTTAATAATCTGCCCCCCACAACACACACAAAGAACAATTGATCAGGGTTCTAAGCACCAACACAAGGAAGCAGAGACTAACCATATAATGGTTTCCTGCACTGCAAACCTGTTTAGTGTTAGTGTTAGTTTAATATTATATTGTATTAATTGTAGTACTGTAACAGTATCCAGTTATTCATTTCCAGTTCTTGCAGCAAAGATATGTTCCATAAGAGGATTTGGCCATATCATTTTTAAGTATGTTGAATGTGAAAACCATTTTGTTTATTTAATTAGTAAAAATGTTGTTCTGCTCTGTTGTAAATGTTTTTAAGGCTATCCATTCATCTCTTCATATGCAGCTGATGGGATTATTGGAATGACTCTTAATACTTAGGAGTCTCAAGTGGCTACTTTAAGTGACATTTTCGTTTTCTGTTCCTGTGTCCTTTAGCAACTTCCTTGGGGATGCTTGATTCACGCTTTTTTAGAATTCATTTAAGCAAAGCTCTTAAGGAGGCATTTGCATTAGGCAATTGCTTTCACTCTTACTGGTTTCAGTAGAATGCAAGCATCTAGGTAAAGTCAACTGCTTACTTAAAGATCACTATGATTCAGAATGATCCATGAAGATCAAAAGTGCTTGAGGACATCTAGAGTTATGTTGAACGGAAGTTTGTATGCATTAACCTATACCTATACCTATACCTATACCTATACCTATACCAGTTTTAGATGGATGGATAGATAGGCAGACAGAGAGACAGACTCTGCCCCCTTTGTATTTTCAAGTAGCTCTTCAGAAGCAATATCTTTTCTCATAAAGCTACCAACTTTAGGTGACAGAGATTCATTTGCTGTTGGAGAAATGGAAGTGAAGAGCTGCTCACTCAAGAAGCAGAACTAAATCACTTGCCATGGATTAATGGAGAGTTGTCGACAGTCCTTGGCCTGGAGGCTAATGGTTAAAACTGACTTGAACATCATATTTAAATATTCTAATTTTCTTGTATTTGTAGCGTGGAGTGTCCATTAGTATATGTATTGTCCTCTATAAAATCTTTATTCCATTTAACTTAAAGCCTGCTGCTCTAATACTATTGCTTTACATTTGTATAAAGATTTAACTAATACAGTACTTGCCAATATCTTGATCTATTCCATTTTGCACAGTGAAGGTTTTTCATTAGCACAGCATTCATGCATGTTTGATAGTAGCTAACTGATGTAATTAACCAGCATGTCAAAGGCTATCTATTTCTTGCACATGCAACCATCTTTCTGTGGTAAGGAGTGGTTTCTGCTGACATAGTGTGTATGTAAACATGCTAAACTACAAGCCATTGCCCTCACAGTCTGCACTGTACTTGCAAATTACAAGTACTGATTCCATTTAAAGTAAGGTTAAAATAATGAGATTTGCATTAAATTTACCAGAGCACTATGTGAAGATGCAGTAAGGAGTACAAATTAAAGAGAGATCAGAAAGGAGAGTCATAAGTCAAGGAGAGGAAGAACAAATTGCCTGTTGGATTGTAGGTCAATTAACTGCAGAAATGTACTGCTGTATTTCTGTGCCCCGTGTGCTTTCTTGCTTGTTGTTTTTTTTATTTTACTTCTCAAATCAGTTCTCTGACAAAGCCTGAGGGACTAATCCCCTAACTCAATTTGTCCTTCTCTGTGAATACAGGCAGAATTAAGCCTACTGATAGCAAATTTCTATGGTGTATAATAAATAATAAAAATATAAATAAATAAATGTCTTTGGAACTGAAACTTATTTCCTTCATTCGATTTCCAGTCTCTTTCAGAATCAAGAGATCAGGACCTTGAATAAGATTTAAGAAAATATGCATGCTGAAATATGGTTTATTTTTGGAGCAGGTTCTTCAGGAAGAACCAGCATTATTGATATTAAAATTATTTCCACGTTGAAAAACTCTATTGTTGAAAACACTACATTATCCATATACAGAAGACATAGTTTTAACATTTTAGGATTGTATTTGTGTGAGTGGGGAATCCTTTTTCATTTAAAGAGAAAGAATATATTCATTCTCCAAATCACAGTTGCTTATTTATGCAGAGATTCTGTTCATTTTTGTTTATTCATTTGTATCCCATTTTTATTATTATAACTCAAGGCAACAGATATATCTGATGCGCCTTCTTCCTCCTTATTTTTCCTTTCAACAATCCTGTCAGGTGGCTTGGGCTGAGAGAGAATGAATGGGCCCAGTCACCCAGCTGGCTTTCATGGCTAGCGTGGTGCTTGAACTCACGATGTCTTGTTTTCTACCCGGGTGGCACCTAGACCAAAAATGGCCGATAATCAGGGCAAAGTCAATGGTACAACAATACTAGCAAATGTAGAACCTGCTTTTGTACAATGTAATGTATGGAATTATATGACATATTGTAATTTATGGTCACTGCAATATGCTTTTTTATTTTTTAGGAAGATACTTCAGTTAAGCGTCTAAAGCAGGATTTCTCAACCTGAGAAACTTTTAAGTAGTATAGCCTATCAACTTATAGCCTGCTGGATAGGGAATTCTGGGAGCTGAAGTCTACATATCTCAAAGTTGCCAAGGTTAAGAAACTGTGATCTAGAATTAAAGGAAAATAGTCACCCTTTTAAACCTCATCATGTTTTGATAAAAGAAAAACTTGAGAAAAAAAGAATTGAACTCCAATTTTCTCAAATTGTCTGTATCTGAGATATTACAAACTCTGTGCTATGTTACATCTCAACCTCTAATCAGGGGTGTTAAATTTGCATCACCACAGTGGTGTCATGTGACATATTACAATGGAACCTCGGGTTGCGAATGTGACCTGAATTGGTCGTTCCCCAAAACAATGCTTACTGTGCATGCGCAGGCAATTCTGTGCATGCTCAGACAGCAAAATGGCACGGAAAGAAAGCTTTCCATGCCATTTTTTGTCCAGAAGCTGAGTTTTGGATCCAAAGCTGGATTTTCCGTTCAGAACCTGAATTGGTTGCGAACTTAAGCGTCCACAACTTGAGGTTCCACTGTATGACTTCCACTGTATGACTTTCCCCACCTTCGCTAAACTGGGCATGGGCATGGCCAGCATGTGGTACATCCGGCCCATGGGCCATGAATTTGACAGCCCTGCTGTACATCTTAAAGTTGCTGAGGTTGACAAACAATGTGCTAAGAGCGTTGCAAAAGAAGCATACAGATTTCCTTTTAAGTCTGAAGGATTCAATTGGAATTAAGCTTAACTTGAAGCACAGTTAGTCAGTTAGCACATGGTTAATATCCTGGAATATACGGTGCAAATAGGGTATCAGAATTTAGCTTCTCTTCTGAATGAAAACATGTCCTGTCAATAGATGCTGGCTTATTGATCATGAAGAGCTGTGATCTGGAACATTGCTTTTCACACCATAGACCAAAACATTTTATTCCCTACAGTTTTCAGATAAGGCCATTGGCACTGCTCTGGTCTTATATAGCCACACAATTTGTCTTAATTTTTGTGGTACTGTCTAAGCAAGTGTTAGTTTACAGGAGGCCACCGCGTAGGATCTTATGAAGGCCAGAAATCATCTTCATGTGGTTGGCTTGGCAATAAGATGATTTAATAATCTGTGTGCCCATTTTAAAGAGGTTTGGCTGCTTACCATCCAGCCTGCCCTCAGGCATGATTTACTTAACCATATGCTGCCATAGAAGCAGCTGGATTTGATTGCATCTACCAAAGTCTGAGGTTTATCCTCCAAACAGCTCATGGCTGCCACTTGACTTGGCAGTATGCCCCTGAAATCATTTGTGTTTTAAAGGAGGACAGTAAAAACTTTTAACATGGATCTCGATGTTGACAATCTGACTTGATGAATTGATCCTCCGAGAATCTATAAGCAATTTGCTGAAGCTTCAGTAATAAAACTCTTGACATTATCCACTGCTTACTTGCTGATATTGTCCGTTGTTGAATATGCATTGCATGAGTTGTAATTGTCACTAATAATATATATATCATAAATTTAAATTTTTAAATTTTTTTAAATTTTTAATCCCATTTATATGCTGCCCTTCTCCGGAGACTCAGGACGGCTTACAATCTGTTTAAGCACAAATCAATGTGTTTTCGCGGGTATTTATGCGTATGGCATTATGCTTTGTTCGGGTATTTTCCCACGTCTTCATAGTTGTGCTTTTAAAGTTGTAGCGATGTTTCGGT
>JANHFR010001830.1:130453-153091 GCA_032468015.1 Mimophis mahfalensis | reverse complement strand
TTCTTCTTCTTCGTCGGCTTCTTCTCCTCCTCCGCCTCCTCCTCCTCCTCCTCCTCCTCCTCCGCCTCCTCCTCCTCCTCCTTCTTCTTTCTCCTACTCTTTTTTGGCAGAACCTTCCCAAACCAGTCTGACCTAGCACCTAGCAATGTTCTTGGCTTTGCTCAGCAACAGCTTGGGAACCCAAATCTCCTTCTGAACCCAGATGGCAGTATGTAGCCATATGTCAACAGCATATGCCACCCTGATTTCTTTCTTTTTTAAAAAAATAATCACATCAATTCTGCCAGCTACACAAATGGATCTTAACCCATTGTGCAGCAAAAAAGTATCTTCCATGCCAATCCCATTTGTCCTCTATGGACATGTGTCTGCCCAGGCAGCATCATTGAAAAAGTGTAATTATAGATGCTATAGCAACATATTTTTTTTAAACCAGGCATTCTATTTCAGAGCCATTTGTCGGACTTCTGTTGGCCTTGATGTTGGGGAGAGAGAGAAAACTAGGGGAAAAGTTTATCTGTATTTGAATGTTTAATTAGAAGAGGCAAATGGGCTTTTAATTTCTTCTTAGAATCTGTTCACTTTCAAACCAGTTGAACTGAATCTCTTAGAGTGAACCATTGTCGGATATAGAGCTGCAGGAATTGCTTTTCCAGCCTCCATACTGTTAATTGCTTTCACCAGTAATCCACAACCATTCAAACAGAACGACAAAATAAATATAAATTTGCTGTCCAAGTCAGTATTTCCATAGTAAATATCCCAGCTACAATAATCAAAACCAGCTCCCCATAATATTAATGGTACAATTTCATGGTTAAATTGAAATAGCCTTTGCAAACAGCAGCCTATTTTGGATTAAGCAAAACAAGGAAGGCTGCGCTGGGAAGTTGTTGTTGTATTCTTATCGTCAACTGAAGCTTTGGTTTTCAGAACTGATGTTCCATTCCAACATGTTAAGCCGCACATTTTCTAGATTTGCCCAGATGTAAAATCCACAGTGAAGTTACATATGGGTTTATTCAATGATTATGATGAGATCCATATGCAACGAATTGTAAAAAGAAATAACGAATGACTGATGGCTTAGAACAGAAATTTTCACAGCTAATTTTTTTAAAATCCAATTTTGGATGAGAACCACTTTATAGTATATTCAAGAAAGAAGAACCCTGCATCTATGATATTTTGCTCTGTAGAAAATTAGGTGGTAAAAGACAATTATCAAAAGCTTGATGACTAAATGCTTCATGACCTTTGACAAGGGTTACCAGCTACTGAGGTCTTTGTGGTAAAAACATTGGCTTCTGAAAGTGACTCATATCCTCTACATATTTTCCTTTTCCATTTATCTTGAGCATCCTGCTAGTTCTTGTGAAAACTAAATTATTCCGACACCAGGATCAGAAAAGGGCTTTTAATTTTTCATGTGGGTTAAAAATCTTCTGACATTTTATTTTTAAAGACATGTGCTCTATTTTTATAGCTTCTATAGAAGCTCCGTTTTTATGACTCTGTAATCCCTTAATTCAAGTAAAGTTAGAGCGACTAGATGGAGCTGAGCATTTACTGGCTGGATGCCCTCCCTAATGCCAAGCTACTATAGCAGGGGTGGTATTCAGCCAGTTCCGACAAGTTCCGGAGAACTGGTAGTGATGATTTTGAGAACTGGCAAATACCACCTCTGACTGGCCAACACAGGCAAATACCACCTCTGATTGGCTGAGAGCATGGCCATACCCACTAAGCCACGCCCACAGAACTGGTAGTAAAAATATTTGAATCCCACCACTGTACTATAGACTCTATTCCTCCCTATTTTTGCATAGGTGTACCTAGATAAGCACTATAGAAAAAGCTTCCGTCTTCAGTAGGAATAACAGCATTAATTCATATGGCTACAGAATAAACAATTTCCTGATGTATGATTGTACAAATAAAGATATGCGTTGAATATGCATGAGTGTGTGAGAGCATAAATTATATTCTGAATTAGACTAAGGAGTTCAATCAGAAGCAAAACCCAGATAAAAACACCTGTTTTTAGTGTAGGTATAGCTGTGTTTATATTATAATATTAGATCAGACTTAATAAGAAAATGGAGCATCAGCTTGTACATATACTAAAATGGAATAAAAGATTTATATACATAATCCAATACAGAATAACCTTCTCATAACCTGTGCTTTTAGAGGGCTCCATTGAGTTTCTATTGCAGGAATACTGGCTCCACTGAAATCAATGGTTATATTCCCATTAACTTTGATACAAGCATATAGTTTTAGGTGTGAAATAAGAATTAAGGATGATTTAAACAACAACAACAACAAAAACAGAGTAAAAGATGATCCTGTTTACACAAACTAGGAAAAGGATTACAGAACAATGGAAAGATATTAATGTAATTTGCTTAATACAAAATCTATTTATTAGTTGATTCTTATGACACAACTTTTGGGATAATGCAGTCGGATTACTGTAAAATTACTCCATTAAAACTAGTGATAATTCCAGTACCTTTTTGGTCACTACATTGCAGAGCCAAACTCTGGTTGTCAGAAATGAAGGTTGCCTCATTGACTTCCCTGAGAAATCAAGCCTGACACAACAACATTGCTTAATTTGCATTGATATTGATTTGTCCTGCAGTATTAAAAACCTTGTCACAGATAACCAATGATCTCCATTCCAGGGCTAACTTATTTGTAGTACATCTATTAATAACGAAGTGGGGATGTAAGAAATAAATGTGTTGTTCTTAATGCAGACCCACATTTTCTACTCCAGTTTGATATTTCTACGCACATGCGCATGCGCGCGCACACACACACACACACACACCTAAAGACTCAGTGCATTTGATTGCATTTTAGATTGTTTTCCATCCTTTGTGGCTTTTTTCTATTGTGGCTTTTTTCTATACACATATTGATGCTGAGGTGGCAAAATAGTTCTATGAGGTTTCTTATTGTTGATTCTGATCCACTGCAGTTGGTGGCTGGAATCCAAATAGCTACTTCAAGCATCCTTAAGTGTTTGAGCCTGGCCACTAGAATTTTTATTCTCTTTTCCCTTCTGAAAAATAGATCAATGTACACATTGCAAGTTCCCTCCATTTCAAAATAGGCTTGTACTGTGGCATGGTAGAAATTCAGGCTCTAGATATTTCAGGGAACAGAGAACTATTTGAAAATTTCGAATGTTTCCTTTTTGAAAAATTTGGTCCATGAATATATGTCCCCACTCCTTCAGTTGTAAATAATAGTTTATGTTAATTCATACTTGAGAGTATTCTTTTTTCATTAAAATTATGTGGGACTGCTTGCATAGACATACAGACACACTTTTTTTTCTTCTGTTATTCTCTTTTCCTAATTATTCTGTAAAATAAAGTAAGAAATAAAAAAACAAAGGTCACAGTGAATGCTTGTGGAATGAAAGGAGCGTATTGTAACATTTTTTGGAGTATATTTCCTTTCAGTATCTTTCTGTTTGAAAATCCACTAAGTGTAGTGGTTAAGGCACTATGCTAGAAACTGTGAGATCATGAGTTGTAGTCCTATATTAGGCACAAAACCAGTTTGGTGACCTTGGAAACAGGTGGCAGCAAACTTCTTTCGAAAAGCCTATATAGGAAAACTGCAGGGACTTGTTGAGGGAGTCACCAGGAGTTAATACAGACAGTAATGGGCATACAAACATCTTTCTATTTGAAGAGAACTGTTTCTTCATATTGGACATTCTCTAATACATCTAAAGGAGCATCATTCCATTTGCATCAACCAGAAGTCAATGGGTTTTAACCTCCGGCTAAATGTGTATTGTAGTACAGATATTCCTTAATATACGACCACAACTGAGCCCAAAATTTTCATTGCCAAGTGATACAGTTGTTAAGTCAGTTCTACTTTTTTTACAACCTTTCTTGCCAGAGTTGTTAAGTGAATTACTACTGTTGTTAAATTAGTAATATGGTTGTTAAGTGAATTTGGCTTCTAAGAAACTTTGTTCATTAGAAGGACACCAAAAAATGATCACATGACCTAGGGATACTACATCTATCATAAATAGGAGCCAGTGGTCAACTGACTGAATTTTGATCATGTGACCATGAGGATGCTGCAGTAGTCTTGTGAAGGACAGTTATGTCATTCTTTTCAGTTCTGTTGTAACTTTGAACGGTCTCTAAACAAATGGTTGTAAATCAAGGATTACCTGTAATACGTCTTCTTCTCAGATGTAGATGGATACAATGCAATGCATATATGCTTCATTTATGTATGACTTGATGATTTGATTTAGTTGAATTTAATAATTTGTGCACATAGTTTTTCATTTTATCTTTTTTATGTTGTATGGAATTCAGTTACCCTTTCCTGCCCCCACCCCCAAATTTTGCTATGTTGTAGTATTAATATTTTCTTCCTGGAATGCTGCTATGATAAAATGGCTCATTTTTATGTGCTCAACTGCTCTAGACTATTACTAGTAGGCTTCTGCAGTACTTACTTATACTTTATGCTTTAGTTAAATGCTTGATTCATGATACGAGTATTATAAAATATATGTTTTTAAATTTAAAAACCCCACCTTTGTAAAATAGTTCTGACATGAAATATAGTTTGAAATAGCTCAAGTGTTTCTGGAGAAGAAAAAAATGAAATACACTGGAACCTCGGATTGCGAACACTTCAGTTCACAACCACTTCAGGTTCTGACCCGAAAATCCTACCGAGTTTTAGATCAGTTTCCAATCCAAAACTTGTCTTGCAATCAAAAAATGGTGTAGAAAGCTTCCTTTCCATGCTGTTTTGGCTTCTGTGCATGCGCAGAAGCATCGCTTCAGGGTGCAAACACTTTGGCTCGCGACCCCAATCCCGGAATGGATTGGGATCGCGAGCTGAGGTTTGACTGTATATTCCTCTAGGAAATTTTAAGTTACAATTATTTCATGTGTAACATGTAGGCAAAACTAACTTCTGTGTATTGTTGCATCTAGTCCAACACTGCTTCTCGTCTTTACAGGGGAATTTCTTCACTCTGAAAGGTCTTATGAAACTTAAAATCTTCCCCAGCAAGAAGGTTAGAAAAATAAAGCAAATCATATATAAAATCCAGAATGCAAACTGAATGGATAATTCTAAAGTCTTAGTCTAGGAACTCAAACTTTTGTGTTTTGCTAAACAAATTTCATTTTGTGTGCGTATGTCTTTCATAATACGTGACAACTTCATTACAAATAATTATTTCACCTGCTTCCTGGGTAGCTGTTGAATAAACTATATGGCAAGCTCAACAGAATAAATACGATAAATTTACATATACTGTGTTTGGAGTCTATAAGTTGGTATTCCATTGCAAGATCCATAGAAAAGGGAGAGGGAAAAAAAGGATGACTACTGTAAAAAGTGTCGCTTATTGATATGGGTGGGTCAAATAAATCAAATAAATAATTAAAAATATACTGTATGACTCCAAGAGTCCATTGAACATAGTAGGTCATAAATTCAATAAACAAAGTAAGCCATATGTCTCAAACTAGTTAGCAGGACTCTCTGCAAAACTTGTTATGTCTTTAAACGTAATGGCTACAAAGAAAGTATCTTAATATATTCTTATATGTGCATTTTTCTCTTGAAATTGTAAGGGAAATGAAAATTCACTTCCTGAAAGAGATGGCATATACTGTATATCTGATGGAGGAAGATAAAGGTTCTTTTTCTCTTCAGATAATTTTATTTGAAATAGGAAAGTTTATCCCCAAGACTTTAGTCAACAAGGTACTGAAACATAATGAACGGATGGAAAGAACAGAGAACTTGTTGCACATAATGAGAACAAATAGATGGAACAGAGGCAAGAAGGGAGAAAATACTACAGAATTATAGCCTTATTATATAGCTCATGGTAGCCTTATTCCTATCGTGATCCATGTGTATATAATGAGATTTGTAGGATCTGTCCATTAGAAAAAAAAAATTAGGATTCTTAGGATACATGGATAGAACGTATCATTTCTGTCCACATATAATATGTGAAAAATTAGGAGTTTCTCTGTCCCTTTGATACCATTTAATGGTCATCTGGATTTTTGCAGTTCAAATCTGATAGTCCAAAGATAGATTAAATTCATGTAGCAAAATATGCATTCCAACCATTATGACACCTCCTATTTCTGCTTATTGAATAGAGGACCATACATACCTGTCTTTGTTTTTTATTACAATTTGATCAATCTCCTGTTTTTCACTTTGCTTTTCACTACTGCTTTCTCTTAAATGCAAGACAAAAAAGGAAGACATACCATATTTCTTAGAGTTGATGGTATGTATGTAGTGCTCATTATATGTACATAGTGCAGTTCAGCCTAATTGTTCGATATGTATTAATGAGTGTCTCTTTCAAGTATAGCTAATTCTGATGACTTTATATATATTTCTGTGTACCTTTTTGGCAATGGTATCTGAAGGACCAGGGCAATCCAGATCCTTCTGGAGAAATTCTGTGTGGTGGTTGCTAAGATTTAACTCCAATTTAGTAGCACATAATGAGTTCATCAATAGAAGTTTCCTGCCATGGCCTTCTTATAGATTTTTTTTTAAATTGTCCATTTAATGTATATCCCCAGTGTGAAAATGACAGAGAGTAGACATGAGAAGGTACTTTTCATTCACCATTTCACTAAATAGTTTTCCCATCAACCAAAAACAGAGTGCAGGGCAGTGGTGAGATTCAATTTGTTTTTACTACCAGTTCTGTGGGAGTGGCTTAGTGGGCATGGCTATGCTGTTGGCCAGTCAGAGGTGGTATTTGACAGTGTTGGCCAATCAGAGGTGGTATTTGCCAGTTTTCTGAACCAGCCAAAATTATCACTACCGGTTCTCCGGAACCTGTGGGTACTGGCTGAATACCACCTCTGGCGCAGGGATATCTGCATCACATTCCTTATTTGAGGTAATCCGCAGTACCATTGAAGCAAGGAAGAGAAGAGAGCTCTGGGGATAAGTGAGTGGAATAGAGATAAAATACACTACACACGTATGAAGATGACTAGAACCTTGTGACTAAACTTTTTTTTTAACTGTGCAATGGGGTTTTTCTAATACTGCTTTCTTCCCATGTCAAGAACCTTGTTATTATTGCAGTAAATCCATCCTTCTGCTTCATTCTGATTGTACAGTTAGGGAAGAGGTCAGCCCTTTACACCCTCATACCGTTCAACTGAAGCCAGAAAAAGAGATGCACCTTCTTCTTTTCAGATACTAATGGGTTTCTGGCTGCTTGTCTTTGGTTAAATATTAGTTAAAAGTTATTAGGGTTAACAATTCAAGGCCACAGGAGGGGAATAAAATTTGACCTTATATGAACTGTTAGTCTTGTACTGTACAAACAGTGATGTGGTTTGGTTTGGGAAGCGTTCACACTCCAGCGGCAGCTTCTATCTGTTCATGTAATGGCTTATTTTGCCCTTTTGTCCTTTGTACATCTGTGACTCTTCCAAGACAATTGGCAAAGTGTTACGAAGAACAGATGTTAAGGAATTGTTCATCTGTTATCTGTAAATCCCACTAGTGAGTCACTTGTAATCACAAAATGCTTCCAGGAACATTTCTTTCAAAAATTCAAATTATGAGCTGAAAGCAGAGTAAATACATAATTTAAAACTATGGGCTTTGTTTGACCAAGGATTACGATGTATGTTTTAAAAAATTGTTACAGTTGATGTTCAGGTACATTGTGATTTGCACCAGCTTGCTATGTGTGTTATCTATTGGTGCAAGGTTGGAAGAGAAAAAGTGATAAAAATGTGTTTGGTTGCTGACAGGCATAAAATTTGGTGGTGTTTTTTCTGGACTTGGAAATTGTAGTTATCCCTTTTATATTAAAAACAAGCAGTACACAACAAGACAGTGTACTCTCTTTTCTGATCAGAATGTGTTTAAAATCCAGCTTCTATGATTCCCAGCCATTTTATGCCAAATAAAATAATTTTAAGATTATTTATGCACAGAGGTGTTATCTCATTGATGCATGCCAAGTTTATCTTCCTGGCTATTAACTGTGTTTGGCACTAGTGTGCCTGAAACTGCTTGTGGAGATTGTGTTTAGTAGAACATATAAGCATTTCATAACTTTAACTACTTTTTTCCCTAATCCATCCAAATCCTTATATCCCATTGTGTGTTGTGCCTCATATTTGGCTGGCTAGCTAGGGGAGCCAGTTTCAGAAGGCTGAACTGTGGTCTATATCTATTTTGGCTATAGATATTCTTGGGGGTGGGGGGCAGGAAGGTTGTCATGATAAATTTCTATATTACCAGATTAAAATGTTATAGACCTTACCAATTATCAATATAGCATCATACATTGTTTATACTGTATATATTTGTTGGCATGCACCTTTTATTTGCCTTTTTCTTAGTACAAAGTAAAAGAATTCTGAATGTTCTGTACTTGCTATGCTGGAAGATTCAACATGCCGGAGAGAGAGAAAGAGGGAGGGAGGGAGGAGAGAGAGAGAGAGAGTGGCTGACCTCATCTTCTGTGCCTGCCGGTAGCCTCAAGGGACTGTTCTATGAGTCCAGGGATGCCAAGACAGAGGGCTTTTCCTCCTGGCCTTGATTCCTTATGTTCTCAAGCCAGAGAGACAGTGGCTGAGTGCCACAGGGATTTCCCTTGGACTTGGAACACCAGAGGAGGAAGCTTTAGCAGGTCATTAAAAAAAACAAACCTGAAACTGAACAGATAAACAGAAGCTTCTCTTAGGATAATAGAGACAATTCGTCTGAACACAAAGCACAAGCAGTTGATTACTTAAGCTATATTTTTATGTAGTGGAAAGCTTTTAATCTGGAGAAAATGTAATTTGGACCTGGTTCCCCCTTCCTTCCCCTGTTGTATAGGTATATGACTATGGATATCCTTTGGTTATTCCTAAAGCAGTCGTCTGAATTCATATTTTACAGATGATCCAAGACTTATTTGTTAAAAATATACATTCTTATTTTGTTTTGTTAATTCTGTTAATAATGGTTTTATGAACTGCCCACCCAGAATTTTTGGGGGGGAATGGGCAACTATAATAATTTAAATAAGAATAAGAACTGAAATTCAGAATTTGGAGCAGGGAAATGGGGAAAGGCTTAAAGACTAGTTGCAAACAGCTTTTCCGTCCTAAGTTTAGCCCAAAGCATGCTCTTAATTATTGATTCACTTAAAATAAACATAAACTCTGAAGAATTTTCCTATAGTCCCCTTTAATTTTTCATTTTTGAGGAACAATTTGCTGCCTGAGGCAGAAGAGCAAATGGTACATTGTTGATTCAAGGTGCATGGGACCCAAGTTATTTGGACCCCAGGCAAAATAAAGAAATGTACAATAATCAATTAAACAACCAATAATTTCTTACCCCCGTATGTCACTAAGAATCTGCTTCCTGGGGCAGCGGACTCACTCTTTTTAGTGGCCCTTAATATTTCCAGGATCCTAAACAAGGGTAGGAAATCTTCATCTTTGCTAAAATGAACCAACTAGAAAATGGCAATAGATTTTAAATGCAGAGTAATCCATTATTTATCCTTATATGCACTGGGAGATGCAAGGCTAAGCAAAACTTGACATAACAGGGGTGTCAAACTCGTAGCCCTTGGGCCGGATGCATCATGCGCTGGCCACACCCATGCTCGGTTTAACAAAGTGGGGTGGAATTGCAGTAGTCACAGTGACGACACCGGTTTGGCACCTCTGACTTATAGTGTCCTCTATTCCTGCTCATGTCATTTCACTTTCACTTATATGAAATTCTTCGTGAACCAGAAACAGCTATTTTAAGTAAATACTAAACTGTTATTAAATGGAATTGCCAAATGCAACACTCCTGCTTTATATCTAATTATAAGCCTAGAATTAACAAAATAGAAACCTTATTCCTCGTGGTAGTATGGACATGGAAGAAAAGGAATCATGCAAGTCCATTTACACTTAGGTCTGTGATATTTAGGATTATATATACATTATCTGTATTCTGAATGTGAAATGAAATTTGTATCAAGGGAAAATGGACAAATGGGTAACTACATGTTATTCAAATTATAGTTATTACTACACTGCACATTTTCTTCACTTAAAATACCAACATTTCAATACTAAACCCTCGTAATATATAAAATTATTTTTGCAACCAAAATTGAACATATTCCAGAAAAAAGGAAGAATATAAAAGATGAACAGTTTTCTTAAGGTTTCCTGGTGCATCCTATTCATAGGAAGATTTAATACACAGTATTAAAGAAAGTTTGAATGGTTTCAAAGCAATATCTAGGTAAAGATAATTTTAGAAAGCACCACTGTGGGCCTTCATGAAAAGGTTAAAGGTATAATGATGCAAGATGGTACCAATTTTCATTTGTTCTGCTTTAATGCCTGCAAAGTATTTTAGCTGAATATCCTTTCAAACCCAACCAGAACTCTAATCATGGAGTGTTTCTGTTCTTGAGGAAATCATTCTTCAGTCCTGGTCTTTTCGCCAGTCAGCGATGTTAGGATTGTAAACACAAGCTGCAGCCATTGTTAACTTTAGTATTGAATTAGGTATTTAAGATCCATTTGCATACCCTTTTTAGTAGTGAATTAACTATTTTTACTACATGAAAATCCCTCATATTATCTGTCTTTGTTTTGTATTTGAAATGACTTGTGAGGACTACAACCAATTAAAGATGTACTGAATTTACCCATTTCAGGATTTGTTTTTCATGGAATTAATTGATATTCTAAGCCTACTTTATGTCTAGTCTATGTACTCAAATTCTTATTAGATTTCTAAACACAGATTGGTTTACCATCTGGATGTATTTCAGTAAGGTACTAAAATCACTAGGGAAGAAATCTGCACTGATTTGTAATAGATGGTGTTATTATTCAATATGATCAGAGTGTACCTTAATGTAAATCTATATGTCTTTTAGATAATTTTTTCTCCAGAATATTATTAGGTTTAAAATGGACCAGGGAGGATTATACCTTCTAGCATACTTTACCTAAAAGTATGAGGTAGTATGTAATAGACAATTTCACATGGTAGCTAAACTCATATACTAACCATGGTGAGTTCTTTATATTTAAAGAACAAGATAATCTTGTGGGCTATTAAGCAGAAATTTGGAATTCATACGTATGGATCAATATATGCTGTTGGTAAATCCAAAATTAGATTTTCCACTGTTGAATTTTAAGGAAAGCAAATGAATCATCATATTACAGTAAGTTTTCCAATTCCCCAGGTGTGCTAAAGAGTAGGTTTTAGAATTCATTGGATGTGTACCATGCCAGGGAAAGTTACTCTACCCTTCCTCTAATGTAGAGCTATCAAACTCCTAGCCTGCAGGCTGGATGCATCAGGTGCTGTCCACACCCACACCCAGTTTAGCAAGGGGGCAAAAGGCCCAATACATCACATGACACCGGCATGCCTATGCGAGTTTGACACCCCTGCTGTAATGAAAGAAAGTGATTACATGTGTGTAATTTCAGCTGATTCCTCTAACTTAGCTTGAAGTATGAAACATTACGATGATATCACTAGACTTCTGTTACTTTCTGCAATTTGTACAACTTATGTTATTTTTCATGATTTATTTTATCCTTAGTACTGCTTTAATCAGAGATGTAAAATAAAAGTATACCTGCAATAAGAAACTGGAATATAAATAAATGTAAAATGCATGCATGCAATAAGAATGTTGAATCCTCCTGGAAAACCTCAGTGAACTTCCTGGTATTCTTGATTATTTTTCAAATCTGATTTGCTCCGAAAACATTGGCTTTTTCATCTTGTTTGGAAACATCCTGCTTCAATGGAACAATCAAATATACTTTCTTCATTTGAAGATGTTGGTTTATTTCTGCAAGCATAAATGGACAAAATATATTACAGTTCTCATTGACATTTGGTTTTAAGCCATCTACTCGGTATCAGCTGTGGTCTCATGTGTTTTTCTTCAAATAAAGCCCACAGCATCCATTGGTGGAGCATTGGGTTTACAGCTGATGCCACAAGAGACAAATCTACAACTTGTTCTAAGAAAAATAAAACCCCCAATTTCTCCCATTTCTCATTTCCACAGCTGAACTTCATGTCATTCTTGTTCCTTAATATAGATGCATCCTGTGAAATGTTAGTAGAAAAGGGGCCTAGCTATTCAGACATGCTTTTATTTAGCATCTAGGGTCTGTTTCACTTGGTTTCTTTCCATCTGCTTATACTTCCGCAGTTGCAGAGCCAGAAAAAACAGGAAAGTTTTGCATTTTACATGAACAGCGTACTTGCCTATCTCTTTCTTCACCATATTCAAGCCAATTAACACCAACACAAAGACAAACATTAGATACAAGAACAGATAGCAGTGATGCATAGTAGATATTGGAGTGTAGGTTTCCTCAACCTTTGGGTTGTGACCCACTACCAGTCTGTAGCCTGTTTGGAACCAGGCTGTAAAAGCATGCAAGTGCAGCTTGACTTGCACAAGTGGCAAGCCAGTTTCCTCTCCCCCCTGCCAACCTGCCAAGACATAAAGGTTGGGGACCACTGTTGTAGTGTTTAATGACCAGACAAGCAATTTATACTAATCCATGCTTAAAGAAGCATAGCTCAGGAATTTAATATAAAACAATCCAAGCAAACCAAAGTGAATATGTTATACCAGGGGTGTCAAACTCAAGGCCTGTGGGCCAGATCTGGCTCATGATGTGGTCAGATCCGGCCCACGGATCTGGTGTACCCAATATGAAGAGGAAAGATCAGGCCATCGTATCTTTGGCTCAGTCTACCCAGTGTGAAGAGGAGAGATCAGGCCAATATAGTTTCAGCCAATATACCAACAACATATCCAAAATGAAAACGTTATGCCTTAGGTCAGAGAGAATGAATCTTGGCATCTTTAACACTTGTGGACATCAGCTCCCAAAATTCTGCAGCCAACATGATTGGCTCTCGAATTCAGGGAGTTGAAGTCCACAAGTCTTAAAGTTGCCAAGATTGGACACCTCTGCTTTGAAGCCTTCACCAGTCGATAATCATTGGATTCAAACTGATGAGGGAGATGATAACTAAAAAAATTGCTTGCAAGTCAGCTTTTCATTCTGAGGAGCCTTCTTTTGCAACTGACACTCAGACTGATGCCTTCTGATTTTTCTGTCTGAATTTTGAACCACTTGTACTTATATGTTCAGCCATTGAGTCGACTCTGCTCTGAGGATCTGGACATTGCTGATAGGAGATATGGAAAGAAGGATTAAAAAAAAAAAAAACCCTGTGCGATTTAGCATGGATGGTACCTTTGTTTCTTTCTAAGGGGAAAAGGGGCTGAAATACTTCTGAAACTAAACTGTTCCACTACTGCTAAATAATAATGCCGCTAATAATAAATAATAAATAATAATACCACTAACACCACTCTATAAAGCCCTAGTAAGACCACACCTAGAATACTGCATCCAGTTTTGGGTCACCACACTATAAAAAAGATGTTGAGACTCTAGAAAGAGTGCAGAAAAGAGCAACCAAGATGAATAGGGGGCTGGAGACTTAAACATATGATGGACATTGCAGGAACTCTGCATGGCTAGTCAAGTGTAGAGGAGGACTAGGGGAGACATGATAATAGTGATCCAATATTTGAGGGGCTGCCACAGAGAGGAATGGGGTCAGGCTATTTTCCAAAGGACCTGAAGGCCAGAGAAGGAAAAATGAAAGGAAACTGAACAATGAGAGATTCACATTTTCTGACAGAGCAAACAACCAATGGAACACCTTGTTTTCAGAAGTGGGAGCTTCATCAGTGGAAGCTTTCAAGAAGAGACTGGACTGCCATGTGTCATAAATGGTATAGGGTCTCGTGTTTGGGTGTATCAGCTTTCTCAAACAACTTCCCCATATCCATTCAGCACTCAGAGACAAAGTTCATCCAAGTAAGAATTTATTTAGAGAAGTTGGCACATGTTGGCACATCTGGGAAAACCCAAATCTGAAAGTTCCGGGTTTTCCCTTCATAACTGAAAATCCAAACCCCATCCCCTGCACCCATCAGTCCACCACATGGTCCAATCACCAGTCCTCCCAACTGGAGACTTTCCTTCAGCCACTTCTATCCCAGGTGCAGGATGGCATGGCCTTGATTCAGAAGAAGAATGTTATTATGTCTAAACTTTCACCTCTCTCAACCCCCTCCCCACCTCCCGACAATTTCCCAGGCACAAAAATGTGGCAGTGTGGAAGCTTCTAAGAAAAATGCCTTCTAAAGCTGATAGGTTGGGGAGTTGGACTAGATGACCTACAAAGTCCCTTCCAACTCTGTTAATCTGTTAATAACCTTGCTAGCAAAGTAATGTGGGGAGAACTGAATTTAAACTGTTGTAATGGGCTTTGCCATTTTAAGTGATAGCATGACGTTTAGCTATTCTAATTCCTGGTTTCTAGTATAATTGTTATTGGGTGATTTTTTTTGCATATGTATTAGCATCTACCCAAATACATGGTAGAGAAAACAATACTACTTTATTACAAGTCAGTTTTAAGGACAACTACTTCTTCTTATACCTTGGAATACCTAGAATGTGTACTTATTAGCCTGGAGTCTTAAGAAGACTCTCAGATAGTTCAGAGAACACTGAACACAGTTCTGATAAGATAGATTTTTTATATATTGCATAGAATTTTATTTTATTGTTTTAATGTTGCATAGAATTTTCACACAAATTCATCCATGCATTTGTAGCAATTTGTAGGAATAAAATGAATGGACTTTCCATCATAATTTTAATTTTTTTATTTTCTCTTTGTATACTTTCAATGGTTATCTACAATGAATCCATATTTTTTCCAGAATATACTCAGTTGTAACTGGTTTTTATATTGTGGTATTTTTAAACTTTACAGCAACATCAACTTTACTAGACAATTAACCAATTTATTATGGCAAGTGTGGTATTAATAGTGCTGACTGAGTGATGTATGCAGTACAGTTAGAAGAAATTAAAGACACCATCATTGCTAAATCACTGCCATCAAATCTGAACTGTAAACATATGAATTCATTTACTTATAACAATGTCAACTATAAGAGAAAATGCAATACTGAAGGAAAGGCTTACATGTCATTATTGTCATAGTAATAAAGGCAAGTATTTATCTTGGTTTGGCAAGTTAACTTTTTGTTTAAATAGTTGGCTTTGCCTAAATAGAATGTGGTTTCCTGAAACCCACAGTAACTCCTGCCCCCTGTCTTGTGTTATTGCACAAATGCTGAACCATAATCATGTGGTATAAATGATTAATGTAGGCAATATTATTGAGGTTTAAAGAATGTCTTCATTTTCATTCTTTTCTTGGCCACTGCACATACCATCATTAAATGGTAACCATTTGATATTGCATGGAAATGCCTTTCTTTTCAGTATAACACCCTCACTTAATTCTAATGTCCTGATATTAAAATTGCAATCCTACACACATAGTTGAGGATTGAGGAATCCTCTTTAGGACTGTTTCATATCCCTTAAAACCAAATATGAGACAGAGTGAGCTATATATATAAAACAGAGTGTGGCTGGCTGGCTAGCGTGGAGCCATAGAGATACTAATCTACAGTTTACAGATGTGTCCCAGACCTTCCTCCTCAGACGCTTCTCCAGGCCTAGGCCTAGGGCAGGATAATACATGAGGTGTGGGCTGAACAGGGAAGGAGGAGGTCTAGGCTGAGTTGAGGTGAGGCCTTTTCAAACCTTAGGGAGGCAGCTGGCTCCAGGATGACAAAGCTGGGTAATCAGCTAGTATATATATATAAAGCAGAGTGTGAGTGTCTGTGTATGTATGTGGGTGTGGGTGAATGTATGTGCCATATACACTTTTCCATGCCTGGACCAATCTCAACCAAACTTGAGACGCAGATAACTTATCCTCCAGCAACTAACACTGACAGGCAAGCAACTACAGTTTTCTCTGGCACTCCACAAGGGGCACCACAAAGCAGTGTGAGGCCACATGTGGCAAATGCGCAGTACAGATAATATTTTGAACTGCTGGCACCACCGGCCTTCAGGAGGAGGCAGTGGTGAAGGGACAGGAGTGGGTACAGAAGAGGCTGTGGGGAACCACCAGGACAGGTGGGGCCGAGCAACAGGTGGGTATGGAGGAGTTGGAGGCAGCAGGAGCAAGGAAGAGGAGCCAGTGGACTACTATACCCGGGCAAAGCCGGGTAATCAGCTAATAGCTAATTACATTTGTAACTTGGTATATGTAATTAATGTTAAAACACCTTCAAGATGGATTCATGAATTTGATCATATAGTTTCCTAAACAACAGTGGGAAATAAGCTGCCATTAGAACTCTGGGATTTTCTGTAGGGAGTGCTTGTAAGCAATCCTGGTCTTCTCCTTGATCCAGAGAGGAATTCAGAGAGCAGATCCATTCACTGGCTCCTCTTTGGATGGCGGTTATTCACTGTGCAGAGCTGTCTTCAGTCTATCATTGTTTCCCTATTTGTTGAAGCTATCATGATTGATCCTTTTTGGTAGGTTACTGCAGCAGAGCAGCTGTTCAGACTGATTCATAAACCCTAATAGACAGTATAGCTGTATCCTATGTTTATCAAAAAGTAGTTTTAAAATAAAATCAGGTGGAATGACATGTTTACAAATCTTAAATCTAAAAACTGATTTATAAGAAATATCAACTAAAATGCAAGATTAGACTTTTGAGAGCAGTATGTTGTCTGCCTAAATGTTCCTTTGGACACACTGATCTAAATCACTGGTACGTACTGTCCAGCGCAACCTTGTCACAGTGAGGGAGGGAAGGAGGCCTAGTTCACATTGTTTCTGGGAGAGGGGAGGATTGCTGAAGAAATTACACACTTGGATTTGATAGCTGACAGATTCACAGTAAGACCAGCACATAGCCACACTTATGACATGGGTACAAGGAAATTCCATTGCTGGCATTAGTGATTATTAGAAAGTTTCAGTCTTGGTACGAGTTAAATCTATTACTTGGAACACGATACTGAAATTATGGTTAAAGCAGGATATGGGCTGGAGGCTTGATTATCCTTTTATTGATAAGTAAGAGTAGCATAGAGTTAATTTCAGTGCTGTAATTGAGCAGTGCATTCTGGGAGTCAAAAAGCACGGTAAGATGAAAAAATATTTTAGAAACTAATCATGAGAAGAAAGAGGCCTTTCATAGCCCATATGATGCTGCTGTCAGAGCTAAAGGCAGATAATGATTCTGTCATAATGGCACATTGTGAATATTTAAGCTGGAAAGATTGGGACAAAATGAATAGACATTGTTGGTTTGGAAACTTGAATATTTGTTCTCTGGATTCCAAGAACTTAACATAAGAACATGTTTACTTCAAAAGTTGAGACACATGGCATTTCTGTTATATGCCATATAAAGGATTGCACATAAATGTGGAACCTGATAACCATTGTATCTTCTTCTTTTCTGACACATTGTGATCATGATCTTTACACCTTGCTCCATCAGTGGTTAATTTTTAATGTCTTCCAGGGGGTTGTGGGGAGAGGGGATTTCTCCTTATCAGTGGCTAAAAGAAAATATGCTCTTACTTTTACCAGTAAATTAATGTGTTTAATACAAATAGTGATATGTATAAGACATTGTGAGCCCTATAAGGACATCTCACAGCAGGATGCTATGGCTTTTTTCTTTATTAGTACATTTCTGCTTGTCTTCTTTAAATATTTGTTAAATACACTTTCATAGTTTCCCATGTGTCTGGAAATGTTACTAAGAGCAGAGAACAGGCTTCCTTCACCAGCTGTTTTCCAGATGTCTTGGACTTCAACCCCCAGAATTCCCAGCCATCCTAGGCCACTTGGGAATTGAGATCTAATACATCTGGAGGATAATAGTTTGGAGACCTTGACTTTAGAATTCTTGGATTCTCAGCATTAATTTATTTCAGCATTTCAAATGGTAGAAATTGAAGATTAGAGGTAATTTTGTTCCAAAAAATGAATGACAGATTGACAGATACCCTAGCTTGAATAATTTCCTCTCTTTAGGAAATAAATAAATGGCCAGCTGAGATCAGTCATTCCTTTTACCAGTCCCAATTAATTTAATGGTAATGGTTTTGTACCAATAACTGGTTCACTGAGCAGAATAAGAAAATTATATTTGTGTAAACTCTAATTAAATTAACTCCGGTTATTCAGTAGCATAAGGAATTCCCGCTTGAATTGGTTTTTTTGTACCCGTACAAAATTACAGAAATGTCCATCTAGCCTGCTGTTTTCTTAAGATCTTTAGTTCATTAATAAACTAGAATATTTTAAAATGCCTCCAACCATTTTGAGTTCTTTATTAATAACAACATAAATTCACATTTCGGATTAATCAAATTCATGAATTAAAATACCAAATACCTTCTGAAGATACCAGATGATACAAATGGGAAAGGAAGATAGCCCTGCTTGCTTTGGCCCAGGTTTGGGCTTGCGTATCTCTATCTATACATCACTCACAAGGCAAATGCAATTAATTTAGCATATATACCAGCCAAAGTCTCAGTAGATCCCATTTTTCCCATCTGGCTGCAACTACAAAAATAGGCAGGCAATGAAGCATCTGGCAGGTCATCATCAATGGTTTGTTGGGTCCAAGTTATACAGATACCTATTAGACAGCCCACTGGAGAAGAAGGAGGAGTATTGCATCTATGAATAGGAAGAACTAACCCCAAAATTCGGATTTTTCTTCTGAATGTAATATTAGGAAAAGTGTAATACTCCACTTAACGATTAATTGGAGCAGATGGCATACCCTTTTCTTATTGGAACTTCAATAAAAATGAGTGAAAAAAGAAAAGAAAGAAAGAAGCTTTCTCCTTCTTCAGCAGTTATAAGTATAGAATTAGATAGAGAGCTCAACTGGTCTGTTTCAGAAAGAAGGTAAACACCACTCAGTTTATCAAATGATAAAGGCAACAACTGACCAGACCTCATCAAACCTACCCCTACTTTCATATCCTCCCCATTAGGATTCTGGAACTGGTTCCTCAGATCACTAAAGAAGTTTCCAGTATCCCTGATGCCCTCACAACTGTAGATTTACGATTTTGAGATTTTAACATATCAAAGCCGAAGATTAAGTATCTTTAGCAGGGCATGTATTCCAGTAGACATTCATTCTGAATAATACTGTATCAGATTTGGTAGCACAGATACCAACTTACAACAGCTCGTTTAATGACCATTCGAAATTACTGAAAAAAGGGACTTATGACCATTTCACACCTATGACCCTTTGTAGCATCCCCATGATCACATTCAGGTGCTTGACAAATAACTCACATTTATGATGGTTGCAGTGTCGTAGTCATGTGATCCCCTTTTATGACATTTTGGCAAGGAAAATCAATGGGGATGCCAGATTCACTAAACAACTGTGCTACTAATTCAACAACTGCAGTGATTCGCTTAACAAATGTGGAAAGAAAAGTCATAAAATGGGGCAAAAATTTCTCACCCAACTACATAAATGTTGGGCTCAATTGCAGTTGTAACTTGAAATAAAACTACATTTTTTACACATTCTTCTTTGAAAAATCAGCCCCTACCATACACACACCGTACACATTAATTTAAACCAGGGTAATTCAACCTTTTCCAAAGGAAATAGATTGAATAAAACAGGTGTGGTATTGGCTTGTTATGCATGCATACCTGTAGGTAAAATTGATGTATCCGTTGATCAGAAATAAAATTGAAGAATATTGTTATGCTATGTTTGGCAGGAAATAAGTTACCAATGAAAGAGAACATATGTAGCTTGAGTCTGAACTGTGGCATTTACTGTTTGATTTTCTGGTGCGATCCTGGTTTAATCCCTCTTGATCTTGATCTTGATTGCTGGCAAGGAGATGTTCTGATATTTTTGTTGCCTTTGTCACTTTTTTTATTATTCCTTTTGAATGGTGTGTAAATATTGTTTATCTACATTTGCCCATGGGTGACCAATTTCTCTGAGTACCAAACTTCCAAGAATTACTTAAGTTTTGGGGTTTAGTTTTGTCTAGGATGCTCACAGTTTTCCAGTTGAAATTATGGTTATGTTTGTCCATGTCTTGTGAAATTAAGGAGGCCTTTTTAAGGGAGCCAGTGTGTTCTGGTTGCTTGCTTGCTAGCTAGCTAGTGTTCATGGATGTGCAGTACAATTGGCTAGATCAAAAGTTTCTTCTTTTATGTCAAAGAGAGGTATGAAAGTTGTTTTCCTTTCTTCTCCTTTTGACCTGTGTGCGTACAAGAGAGAGACATTAAACTAATGGGCAATTGAAGGCTTAACCTTCCTCAACTTGCATGGAATACTTCAGGTTTAGATCAATATTATGAACCTTCACCCGGCAATTTAAAAATGGATCCAAAACACAGTAACTTATTACATAAACTATCATTTTAACCCTAATTGCATCCCATCATTTCACTGGGACACATAAATATATAATGGGAAACTCATTGGGGCAAATAGTCAAATAGACAAAGAGTAGGAAGAAAATATTCTGGGCAGAATGCTTGAATCACTTTGTACTGTGGTATGATTACTTGGTCTTATCTATCAGACTGATGAAAAAGAATTAAGGTCACTTTTTATGGATTACCATTACATTAAAGGCTTTTCATAAACTAGTTTGAAAGAGGACCAGACAGAATGGTATCTCAGTTTCTAGTAAAACTAGTCAAACATTTTTATTTGACTGATTCAAGTATCCCTGAATTATACACATTATATAAACCAACTTTAGTTTAATGATAACCCATTAAAAGGTAAAGGTAAAGGTTCACCTCGCACCTATGTACAAGTCATTCCTGACTCTAGGGGGAGATGCTCATTTTTGTTTCAAAGCCAAAGAGCCACCGCTGCCCAAAAATGTGTCCATGGTCATGTGGCGGGCATGATTAAATGCCGAAGGCTCATGGAACACAGTTACCTTCCCACCGTAGGTTTTTCTACTTGCATTTTTACATGCTTTCGAACTGCTAGGTTGGCAGAAGCTGGAACAAGTAATGGGAGCTCACTCCATTATGCAGTGCTTGGGATTTGAACTGCTGAACTGCCGACCTTTCTGATCAACAAGCTCAGTGTCTTAGCCACTGAGCCCTGATAACCCATTAAAATAACCTTAATTACAGAGCACAATTGCTGTGTAATTCTACTTTCCATTAGAGCAGATTTGATGAGATTCATAATGACCTGCAGAAGGTTACAAAGTATGGAATTTATTCTGGTCACTAGATTCTTGTTGGTGAGCACTTCCAAACTGAGAAAAATGTCTATTTTGGGTAACATTATAATTCTCCCATAAGTAGGTTTCCTGCTTCTGGATTGTGTTCATTACTGGATTCTGAAGATACCCACAGTAAGGTGATCATACAACCAAACTGTTATATAACAATACCACAAACAGGCACATACAGACATAATCACATATATATCATATAACTATAACAGTAAGATGACCATATAACCAGATCTGGCTTGCTATTTATGCATTAAATCTAAGCAGAACTGAAGATGCTTCTTGGATGAGAAGTGAAAGGTTTCTGAGGAATAAAACCAATAAAGTCCACTTGTCTTCTGGAAAATCACCTTTGGGATAACCATGACCTGGATGAATAAGAAACTCCGCAGACATTAAGTCTAAGATTGTTTTGGTTGAACTAGCTTAGACATGACTACAGAGCTTCAGGTTGACAAAAAAGAAAGATGGGAGTCAAATTCTGGTCAGCGGAGGGCCTGAACTGATGGCTAAAATACTAGAACTCAAGAAAGTCTTGGGGGGAGGAATGAAGTCTAAAATTCAATGGCTGAAGAAAACTGAAAAACAAGGTGAAAATTGTAGTAATGCTTTAAGCAGGCAGCAGGGCTCAGCACAAAAGATAACTAGCAAGGGGATCTAAAATAGTATTCATCAATAGTATTTTGTGCTTGCTTTATCATTTTTATAGTCTTATAATCCTTTTGTTTGGTTTAAAACATGTATTTTAAAAATATTATCTATGAATGAACAGATAATTACTGAGGTTATACAGTAACCTCAGTGTGAAATTGGTAAGAGATATCTAGCGTTACATTGTGTATGTCTCTGTATGTACATGTGTATATGTTTACTTAATACCAAAATCTCTACTATATTATTCTTTATAAATGTTAAAAAAAGAAGAAAAGGGGAAAGCCTTCCAGAAATAATGTAGATAAATATTTAATATCTGATTCCCCCCCTTCCTTTTTCTTTTATCCAATTTGCAGTACCTCTTGGCATAAACTTTAGAATCATACTCTAAATATTTGTAATTACCTTGCTGAATAATACATAATGTCTATGGAATGAATAGATAGATAGATAGCTATCGATATTAATAAAACACCTGCTATATACCGGTATACTTTTAATTTTGCCAGTCTCCAAGCTTTAGTTTCTGAACATTATATTGTTGGTACTATGTCTTTTATCATGTTTTTATGTATTTTATCTCTTTGCGGGAGGGTGACTTCCCCTCCGCCTTGAAAGAGGCGGTGGTGAGGCCCCTCCTCAAGAAGCCTGCATTGGA
>JANHFR010001830.1:37632-49714 GCA_032468015.1 Mimophis mahfalensis | reverse complement strand
TTTCTCCCCCAGGCAATCATACAGTCTTTAATTATATCTTCACCAATCCAGCGTGTTATCAGGAAACAATAACATTTCGAGAGTAGTTTCTTCTCTGTCCCCAGTAAGATTTTATCTGGCTCCTGTAATGAACTATAAATTCCTTCCCTCACCTTATCACTTCTCATTCGGGCCCGTACCTGGGTATATGCCCACCAGTCCAGTTCCTTGCCTTGGCTCTTTAACTCCCTAAGAGGAGATTTCTAATTGTCTTGAAACAACGTTCTGAAATAACTTTCATGCTAATCTTATATTTTATAAAGTTCTGGCAATTTTAGGGGTCCTTCCGCTTTATTTATTACTTTTTCTTGGAAAATAGGAATCTTCTTATAAGTTTCTGTTATGAGCTTTCTGCAAAATAAATATATACAAGTGCAGGTGACTTGTATGAAAAGTATATGTAGGGAGCAGTAAGAAATCGGATAAGTACTTTCAGACCTTGTAAAGAATGAGGCAGGATAACTCAGAATAGAACTGAAAGCAAAACAGAAGCAATTCTTAAGGCAACTGGGGGGAGGGATGATTCCCTTATTTCCCAGCTAAAATAACTTTACCAAAAACAATTACAGAAGTTGGGTGTTATCACATGTCACATTTTGGCATATTGGAATAAGTAGGTTTCACTTTTAATGTGACTAATGCACTTCTTTAGCTAATTTTATGCTTATAGCATTGAATTCCAGGATACCATCTTGAAAATCATATTCTGAAATGCTACAGCAGTGCGAAGAATGTCCCAACTCCTACAAAATTTTAACTTTAAAAGTAAAGGAAGGATCACTTGAATTTAAAGTCTAGATTTAAAATAGGTATACTGAGATAACAATAGCATCTTTGTATAGTTTGGTGTACTTAAGTTAAGGCATGAGACTAGAAACAGGGAGGCTGTAAATTCTAGCCTGCCTTAGCCATGAAAGCCAACTGAGTGACCTTGGACTAGTCACTCTCAGTCAGCCCAATTTAGCTCAGAGGGTTGTTGTGGGAAAATAGGAAGAGGAAATGTTTGCTTCTTTGAATTGTTTATAATGAGTAATAAAGGTGGGATATATATAAAGAAATAAATAAACCAATCAATAAATGAGTTATTACAACTTTTACAATTCCCAGTCAGGTTTCTTTAAAAATCAATTCTTTTTTCACTCTTGTGTTTCTGAATTTCTCCAAGCAATTAAAATAAGAAGAAAAATGCTATGCAGCTTAATTTCCTTTGGATAAAAGCTCACTGAAGAATTAATGGATTCTGTACAGTATTTGCTTTATTTATAAGTATTTTGTTATATGTTGAGTATTTGTTTGCCTCTCCTTGTAAGCAGAACACAAGGGGAGGCAAACACTCAACAATCAATCCAGCTGTTATTTGTGTTGCTAAAACTGCATCAACAATTCCAGCTATTGCCATCTGACACCTTGTAACTGTCGGTTAACTTCTCTTTTCGGGTACATCTACAGTATAGTCTTTCTTCTGACACTGTTCAGTCTAGTTCACCCAATCCTGTGGTAAGTTGCAGGATCCAATTTGGACTGTCACTGAGCCAAGAGGTTTAGTTTTCCAAGCTTTCAGACTCATGCTGGAGCCCATTTCTCTCAGTGCTTGGGGCTATTTTGTGTGGGATATTTATATGGTGTTACATGTGGCTTTTCATATGTTGATTGGAGTGTTGATGACTGACTATTTAGTCATTGGCTGTTGTTTCCTGCTCCCAAGCCCTCGCCTGCTATGTACTTGATAAGCTGGTGGTAAATAGGGACTTGTGTTGACTCTCAAAGGGCCCATTCCTCAGGCTTTTATCCCTTCCCTGGCTGTTTTTGTGCCTGCTTGTCCAACAATCTCAGTAGCTGCAAAATTGAATACACTGATTGAATACATTCAGTTTTTCACATAAGGTTGTTGGGTGAGCAGGGCTTTACAGGGAAATATCCAAATTCAAAATAAGGAGGAGTTTCCTGACTGTGAAAGCTATTATACAATAGAACTGCCTGCCCCCTGGAGTCATCACTAAGGGTTCTCAAGCAAAGATTTGTCAACTTTGTCTGGGGTGATAATGATAATTCTTTCCCTGGACAAGGAATCTGAACTAGAAGTCCCTTCTAACCTTCAACAATGTGAAATACTTTCTCCCACTTCACTTATTTCTGAACTGCTAGGCACACTTACCAGTAAATCAGTGGGCCAGCCATCAGTTTTATTTTCCGATACCTACTAGGCATTTGTGATGTCCAAATATATTTGTGAAACATGTTGTATTCCCTTGGTGGCTTCTCTTTAATTAAAATAATGTTTTTAAAATGTAGATGGGCAAGGAATCATCCAAGTACCAAAATAGGTATCTGCAGGAGCATTGCTACCTGTAGGCATCATGTCAGTTATGTAAAACAACCATTTACTTTATATTCCTGATGAAAGAAACACGGGTAATCCTGTGATAGCTTTCCTGGTTTCTTTTTATGCTCTATTGGTAACCACTGGAAGCAATTGTCATGTGCTTTCAGGCACTGAGTCTAATGAATCATTGTAGCTGTCTTTGTATGCTTTTGTGTACTGTTTACACAGCCTCACTTCAGTTATGCCCATCTGACTATAGCCAACAAAAATCTATTAATGAATATGAAACTACAATAAATGCAGCAGGTCAATAGTAGTATTTGGAGACAAGTAGAAGCTTTCCATTGCAGCCATTAAGTAAAATAATTAAATACCCTTCATTTGTTCTTATAGACCTAGATACGATGACAGAAACTTAGCATAGGATCAATATGTCTCTCTTTCTTTGCAATTTATGGAGCAGCCACTGACCATTATCTGTGACAATCATCTGTTTCATTGACATTATTGCATTAAAACCATAGAAGTTATAGATGGAAGGACTGTCAGAAAATTGCATCTTTTTTCCCTTAGGCAATGCAGTATATCTGCTTGGGTTTTTGTTTTGTTTTTTTTAAAATCTGAGTCCCTTTCCAATATTCCTTTGCTATGTGGAACTTGTTTTAGCTTGGTCTTTCCTATGCATGTGGAAGTCACAAGGGTTGGAAGCCATATGGTGGCTGTTTACCACAACATATGGCCTCTTTCTATAGTTGTTTCCTTTATATTATAATAAAAGGAAAAATTGTGAACTTTTAAGGTTCCACATATAAAGAGAAGACTAATTACGGGTAGTCCTCGACTTAATAACAGTTCATTTAGCAACTGTTTGAAGTTACCTTTTAAAAAGTGACTTATGACTGTTTTTCACACTTATGTGGTGACACAGTGGTTAGAATGCAGTACTGATTGCCAATTACCAGCAGTTTGGCAGTTCGAATCTCACCAGGCTCAAGGTGAGATTGACCATGCTCCTGAGGTTGGTAAAATGAAGTCCCAGATTGTTGGGGACAATATGCTGACTCTGTAAACTGCTTAGAGTGGGCTGGAAAGCACTGTGAAGTGGTATATAAGTCTAAGTGTTATCTCTATTGCGATTATGACTGTTGCAGCATTCCCATGGTCATGTGATCAGAATTCAGATACTTGGCAACTGACTCATAGTTATGACAGTTGCAATGTCCTGGGATCATGTTATCTCCTTTTGCCACCTTCTGACAAACAAAGTCAATGGGAAAGCCAGATTCACTTAACAGCAGCATTACTAACTTAACAACTAGAGTGATTCATTTAACAACTATGGCAAGGAAGGTTGTAAAATAGGGCAAAATTCACGTAACGACTGTCTTGCTTACCATCAAAAGTTTTGGGCTCAGTTGTGGTCCTAAGTCAAGGACTACCTGTATTCATTACTTACAAATTCTCAGAAAGTAAACACTTGGAGTAGGAGGTAACTTTTCCATCTTTGTGTCCCCAGAATGAAAATTAGGATTGCAAAACTATTCTTTAGCAAGAATAATATGTGTATATTTAAATATGAATGTGTTTAAATCCTGATATTGTCTTGGGAAATTAGCAAATTTGTTAGAACAGTTTTTGTCCCAGCCTTCTTCTGCTGTCATTCGTGCATCCTCTGAAGTCTTTCAACTTTGGCTGCTAACATTGACTGTCTGAAAAATACAAGGGCGAGAAAGCTGGGAAATACACTATTTCCTGTCTCTCTCTCCTTCCGCAACTATTACATCACCAGAGATTATTTCATGTTTTTTACAGTTGAGAAATGTACTGAACTTATGTTCAAACTATAAATGAGTTTATCAATTGTAATGGAACAGCCAAGTCTGTAAGTTGGAGCATTCTGTAGTTTCCAGCCTTCTCTTCCAGAAAGTCTGTTTTTTTGCTCCTAGGCCCTGCTTCCTGCTTTGAGGTAGCCATTTCATAGTTTTTGCTGAAATCACCAATCTTCCATAAGCACCTCACCTGCTATCCCTGCCCCACCCTTCTGATGCATAAGAGAGACAGGGCCTTCTTCCTAGTGGATGAAGAGGGAAAATGCAAAAAAAGAGAAGTGATTTGAAGATGCAAGAGCCAGTTTGGTCTCATGGTTGAGGCATCAGACTAGAAAACAGAAGATTGTGAATTCAAGTCTTGTCTTAGCAGTGAAAGTCAGCTGGGTGATCTTGGGCCAGTTACTCTCTCAGTCCAACTCACCTCCCATGGTTTTTTTTGCTTATTTATACACAGACACACAGACACAGGCACACACACACAGACACACACACACACACATCAGTTCTCAGAACTGAAGTTCACATTTGATAAAGAGGCCATAGTTCCCCATGCCTGATCTAGACTGTTCTAGCTTTAGAAATTCCCAGTTATTAATCAGAGGCTATGGAGAACTGTGTTAAACCACACTCTTTTACCAACTTGATCCCACAACTTCTGTCATTTTGAACCTGTATTCTGTGACTATAGAACTGACAAATCACACCTCCCTCTTGTGAAGTTGGATTACATACCTGAACCTATGACAATGTATATGATGTGTCTGAAGTCACAGCTTTTGCAGATTGTGGCTATAACAGTAATAATGTACAGCCTGAAGCACTATATCCTCATGTAAACAGATTAAAGTACTCCATGTACATAAAAAAGACTAAAGAAATAGTCTGCTCTGAGAAGTGTCTTCAAATTGATTAAAATTCTCAATAATTTCTGAACACTTCTCAAAGATAATATTAGACACCAAAATATATAGAAAGTCGTATGTTCTCCTTGCTACATTTGACACCTGCCCCGAAATTCTGTCTATATGACTTTGGATGAGCCAAGTAACAGATATTTTTTTTTTTAAAAAAAGATCATATTTAGAGGAGAAAATTATGAGGGTTTTTATGGTTGTGCAGAAACTGGAAATGGAAAGGGAGGTGGGAGAAATTGGAATGAAGAGAGGGGTTGGGTGAAGGATGAAAATTTGCAACAAGACACTTTCTAGAGTATTTATCTTTGTGATTGGTGTACTCTTTAATAAGGTATGACATTTTTTCTGAGGCCTTTATGAAAAATTCTGATCATCATTACTAATTGTTTAAGCTTACCATTTGCTTTTTTTGCTAGCTTCAATTTTAATTTTTAGAGGTTTTTTTTTTTCCCCTTTCTTTCAAATTTTGTTCCGGGACATAGTCTGTTCATTTGCTACTGTTTATCTGTCTTGATCATGTTGAATTCTGTAACTATATTTTGCTTTGCAAAACTCTTTACCTTGTGCCTTTCAAAAGACAACTTAACTTGCAAGGACCGGTATGGTCTGAAACCGTGCTGGGTCTGCAGCCAGCTCAAATTTAGGCTGTGAAAGCATCGAGGAAAGTTATGGGTGCTGGCTAAAGCCTCTTCTATGTTAAGTGCAGATTTAACAAAAGAGCAGTGACCTCTGCTTGATGCGGTCCTGGTGTCTCAATGGCTGCTGCCCTTCTGCTCCCACGTTGGAACACTGCATTGCAGATACTCTTGATAACTCTTTGAAAACTTCATGACCGAAGCATAATTGAAGCACCTCCTTAATTTTGGATAGTAAGTTCCTGATAAATATTGCATCCAACGTTCTGAAATAGTTTCCTGCCTGTCCTTCATAACATCTCAAGGTGCTAAATTTGGTTTTCCAAGTTCAGTCAAACAATCAGGTTTTATCAGGTTTCTTGTGGAGGCAATTCATGCCATCCTACATTTAATTTGGGGTCCGCTAAACAAGATTAGCTCTTCATTGACAACAGAAATGGACTGGGTTTTGTATAGCAATTGCATTTTTTTTCATCTCATTATAAATCCAATACTATAGCATTCTTATTTATCCAAATGTGTATTTTATTCTAACATTATTTTTCTTTAATGTTTTGCTTAAAAGATTTTTTCAGCTCATTTCAATACACAGCTGATGATCACTAGTAAATCACTAGTAAATTGCTAGTAAAAGCTAAATAACAGCATCCTGCATTAAAATAAACTGTGAAAACTTAAGAAATCCAAACACCATAGATTTTGTTCAGAGCTTACCAAATATACAAATGATGAATAAATCAAAGAGAATTTATCTGTGTTCTATGTGCATTAAAAATATTCTGGTGAATCAGGTCTCCTTCAAAACCATCTCCAACTTCTATTTTGATCCAATATCAAACAGAAGTTTATCTCATTTAACTGATAAAGTATCTCTTTTTGAATCCTTGCCATTTTGTGATTGTTCTGCCTGCATTTGGAAACAGCTTGCTGACTGAGGAACATGGATGCAGGGTCGTTTTGGAGCAAATAGACTAAATTCCTGTGTACAGTTTCTTAAGTTTTAATAGTTCTGTAGTGGCAAAGGGCATGATTGAATTTTTTTTTTCACACAGCATCCATTTTGTTGAACGTTTTGAAGGTGGAATGCTGAGGGCGTTGCAAGATAACGCCAAACTGCATTTGTGGTGCTTTGAAGAAAGAGCACAAACTATGTGGAATGTGTGGTTCTCACTGTAAGATAAGCTAGAATGTGTTAATCAAATATTTTAATGATATGAAGGCAGTTAAGAAAACAGTAAAAAATTTTACTAATTGCTTTCTTAAGTAAACAGATCTATCATTAGGTTGTCAGGAAGAGTGACACTGAGCAGAAACACCCTGCTAATCCCCAAAGATAAGTATTTAACGTAATTAGGCAGACAGTGTCTCCTTTGTTGTACCAACATTAATCAGGAGGGAAAAGCTCAATTTTACAGAAAAGAGTTTCTCTCAATATGCCTTTGTGCTATTTCACTACTTTTGTGGAGATAACATACTCAAAGTAATGAAAGTCATAGTTTGGATTATAAGGTTCCTTGCTATTTAATACATACAACACAAACCCTTATTTTCAATATTCTTGTTTTTCTTATGTGGCTGTGGGAGATTCTGATAACTTTTAAAAACAATTTGGTTATCATATGAGACTTAAGAAAATACATATTCATAGCTGAATGGTGTGTGTGTGTAAAATTATTCTGCTTAGTGGGTCAGTTTCTTTTTTAAAATAATGGCAGGGGAACCCAAAGAGAAACTTTGTTCTGCACACTTATATTTGTTTGTTTATTGATTGCCCATCTTACTATAAAGCAACTCTGAGCAGCTTACAGTCATAAAAATATATCTATATTAAAACATAAAATTAAAACCAAAGATTAGAATCTAAGGACATGTGGGGAAGGGCAGAGGCAGAATATATAACACCACTTTGGACAGAGATACCTGTCTTAATTTTTAAAAAATTACATTAATTTTGCCCAGAGAATTATTCTCAAAGAAGAGAGGTTGTTTTGACTAGTTTCATTTTCCTCAGAACTCCTTAAAAAGTATCTGAAGAGAGAAGTTAGACTCTCCTTTCCAGAATGTAGCAGCATTCTTTATGAAGAAATTTCATTACCGATCTAAGCGCTAAGTTTAAAACCTGGGCAAGTAGATTTAGGAATGGCTCTTTTCTCATTCAGAAATGGTGTGAGGAGAAGGTTCTTTCCTTCCTAATGTCCCATTCCAGTACAAGGGCCCCAGCAGATTCATTTCCCAAAGTAAACATGGAATTAAAACACAAGATTAAAAAACATAATTAATGTCTAGTTTGACATCACCCTGCTTCTCAAAGGCTTTGATGGAAAAGCTGCAAATTAAAAAGATCTTCATAAAGTCACAAATACATGTGAGGTTGGTTTATTTGTTGGGGAGTTTGGAGTGCAGGTGAAAAATCAAATGCTTCCCTATAGTAAAGTTTTCAGTGCAAATGCTAACTAATCTAACCTTTGGTTTTAGCTGACAGAACTTTTTCTGAGATTCTTTACACTTCAGTCAATTTTAAGAGGGCGCATTGAATTCTTGCTCTCCTCTACAAAGCATTTTGATAACCTTCCAAATTTTGCTGTAAAGTCATTGCCATTTACAATTGCACTTTTAAGCTTTTGTAAAGGCAGCAAAAGCATACATGTAGAAGAACCTTGATTAGTTGTTAGAATTTACATAGTTCTTTTTGTTTCCTTCTCTCTCTTTTTTATTTACAACATGACAAATTTATTTAAGTTTTTAATCTCATCTTTAAACAGTTCTCTGAATTGGCCAGAGTCAATGATTGGGGTGGTATGCAAGCACTGTGATATATAAATAAATGGATAGGGAGATACCACCAATAATTTGGAACAATATTTATCTCTTTGCCTACATCCCTCTACAAACTTTCAGGGCACCTTGTTGGAACATCCCCTTCAGGTTGGTTTCCACAGAGGAATCAAGCAAAGCTATCATTTATGCAGTATAATTATCTAGGAGATAGGATGGTTCATCAATGAATATCTATGGCAGGATGTGTGAAAAACATCCCGCTACACATGAACAGGATAGATGAGGCACGTAAGAATTGAGAGTGAAAAGAATTGAGAGTTTGTTTCTTTAGCAAATTTCACTGGTTATATGACTGGGAGGGACATAAAACTAACATCAATGAAAACAATTTTACAACCTTTTTTGCTGGAGTTATGTGGTCATTAGGCAAATTTGGCTTCATTAACTTTGCTTGTTGGAAGACAGCTGGGAAGGTTACAAATGGCAATCACATGACACCAGAATGTGCAACCATTGTAAATACATGACGGTTGCAAAGCCCAAATTTTGATCACAGAACCATGCGGATGTTGTCATGGTTTTAAGTATGAAAACTGCTCTTACGTCAGGGGGGGTATTTTTGTCCCATTTTAATTTTAAATAGTCACTAAACAAATGGCTGTAAGACAAGGATTACCTGTATATTTATGTCTTTTCATCTCCTTAATAATATACTTTTTTCTATATTCTGTTAAATTCTTATTTTTATCTTTTGTGCTTCTGAAAAGTTCAGTTCACCTTACAGTATTTGAACATATTATATGTCAGTTACCATAACTACATCATTACTTTTCTTTTTATTTAAAACTTACCTTGTTTATCAAGCTTTATGATGGTCATAGTCTTTTCTATGTACTATGTATATCTTTTCAAAATAAAAAAATAAATAAATTCTCTTATATGTCAGGCACAACTCTCCCTGACTTCATAGACAAATCCACGTTGTTTTTTCGGCAGCACTATGGAAATGGTTTGCCTTTGTCTTCCTTTGAGGATATTATTTAAACCCCTCAGTTTAGTCTGCAACCCAGATATTCAATGGAGATCTGGCATCTTGGTACTAATAGTCCTATTCCTAAGGAGCTTTTGAACAAGGTATTGTCATCTGCTGTGACATTTTTGTAATACATGCACTTAAAACATCCTTTTTATAGTTTTTAAGTATTCTGCGTATTGTAGCATTTTTCTCTATACGTTTTTCACAAACATTTACATTGTCATAGAACCGAGTTTGGGTGCTATATTTTATTTTTAAAGGTCAGGGTTCTTTTTTCAAAGTCTGCCAGCATTCCAACATATACTATTACAATTTCAAAAACTCCACAGATAATACACTTGATAGTTGAGGAAGGTAATTCCAACGATCCATTAAGAAGAAATTCACTGGATGGGCGGATATTTCAGAAAAGAAGAGCAGGCAGTAGCATCAGGAGGAAAAAGCATACCCAATACCATTCAAAAGCATGAAATAATTTGGACATGATTGCTTAGTTGAATGCATTGGCAGGAAGAATGGACAGGTGGGAAAGCAGCCAGAGGAAACGATGGTTTTCATCTAGATGCTGTTTATCAGTTGGACTTGTTCCATACAGAAGATAGTCTGAGAGGATAAAAATCTAACGAACTTTTTGCTCTTAAAGAATCCAGCAACACAGGACTGTGGTTCCAGTAAACATAAGGAAATAACTCTATCAAAGGAATGTTGCACTGTGATGGCTATAGAAATCTGGGCCCATACGTCTAATTTAAACATATTGATTTAGGGTGCATTAAAGTAGATGCATAGTAAAAGTCTTAATTAGATCTTCTTAATATCGTCACTAAATCTGATGCAGTTGGAGGGAAAAAAATCCCCTTTTCGTGATTCTTGGGATGAGAGAGATTCAGTTTGTTGATTCTCTTATACGGTGACCTTCATTTTCTTTCTCTCTCTCCTTTTTTTTGGGGGGGGGGGGGAGTTCCTAAGCCAATTTTGTTGTGGTAAAATTTATTTTGAACCCAGTTTATGTTTATAGCTTCATATTTTTCAGGAGATGTATTTCTGTGAGAGTCTTCTTAAGGTGGTAAATGTTATTTTCCTGGAAACTTAATAGTCTCTTCAAATGTGAGATTTTTTGTCCATACAAATACACTTATTTAAAGGCACAAATGTATGCATACATAGATACCCACACATACTATGCAATTCTTTTAAAATAGGTGTCCTGGAACACCCAGGAGGACATTCAAAGCACTTCTTCTGGAATCATTAAGCAGCTGTTTGTGCATCTGTTTTGGAGACTGCTTCTTGGTCTTTTGGCCTTAATGGGCACCCATAGCCACTTCATTGCTCTTTCCCCCCATAAATGCTGAGACACCCAGGAACTGGTTCCCAGATAGCCAAGTACAAGCGTTTCCAGAAAAAGACTTAGCTGTTTAATTATTCAATAGATGGTTCATGAATATTCCTACACATCCTGCATGAGGCATTTCAAAGAATTTGCACAGTCCCTAACTCAACATGTGCAGGCATAGCACACACTTTCTCAGATTATCAATCCTTTTTCAATTCATCATAATGTGCATAATGTGTGGCGATAACAACTGTAAAGTTTTCATTGTTCGATGACTTGCAAAAGTTTCATCTTTTGGTAGCTTTGTGAATGATTTTATTTTGCCTGACTTATCTTTGTTTTGAATTTCATAGCATAATTTTACCTGCAAAAAAACAGCTTTTGAAGTCTTCCCAAAAACTCATCTGAAGAATGTGAACCCTTAAATCATTAAACAGGGCAGGAATATTCACCTTCTATAGCTTAAAAGGCCAACTCAGGCTTTGCACAGCATGTCAAAAATGGCAGGGGAGTGGGGAAGATAAGGATCTGTTGGAAGGATGAAGGATAAAGGTCTGAAATGTTTGGCCCTTCCCACTCTGGATGTTGCAAATGGAATGGTTCCTATTTTTGTATTCCTGCATAGGATTTTAAGGCAAGGGTCTTCAAATTTGGCAAGTTTAAGACTTGTGGACTTCAACTCCCAGAATTCCTGAGCTAACATGACTGGAGGAGGAATTAAAGCTGTCTTAAAGCTGTCAAGTTTGAAGACCCCTGTTTTAAGGCATTAGACTGAGCAGACCTTGATAATAGCAACAGCCATAGCACTTAAACTTATATGCCACTTCACAGTGCTTTACAGCCTTCTCTTAGTTGTTTACAGAGTCAGCATAATGACAACAGAAAGCTAATATTGCAAAATTCAGTGTTAATTACAGGAAATGTGTGAGCTGTAAGTATAGGAACAGTAAGTTTTCAATTAATGAAAATAATCTGATGATGTGTGGTGATGCCTGGCAGGAAGAAATAAATGGATACCCTTTAAATGCTATGGACTTTTGTCCCATCACCACAGCCAGCATACATAATGGCAAGAGTCTCCCCAAAACCTTGGCACTGTTGTTGTTGTTAGTTGTGAAGTCGTGTCTGACCCATCGCAACCCCATGCACAATGTTCCTCCAGGCCTTCCTGTCCTCTACCATCCCCCGGAGT
>JANHFR010001827.1:110455-126242 GCA_032468015.1 Mimophis mahfalensis | reverse complement strand
ACAGGAAGGCCTGGAGGAATATTGTGCATGGGGTCGCGATGGGTCGGACACGACTTCGCAACTAACAACAACAACAAGTAGAGCAAATTAACTCCAATATCATTTTCTTATGTTCCTACTATTTATTCAAATTTTTAACAGAAAACCCTCCCAAAATGATCTGATTCTTTTTTTCCGGAAAAATAAATTACCGTATTGGATTTATTTTTGTAAACCTTTCATGGAAATGATGCAGCTTTTAATTTTGTCAAGAATTGCTGTTCCATGCTTAGATCAATGAACTTTATCCTGAAGACAGTTATTTAATGAAGTATCTCCATATGCTAACCCGATTCTTGGCTGCAAGAAGCTTATAAAAATTTCCTTTCTAGCAAAGTTTTTCTGAATCCAACAACGCCCTTGGTAAGCATTTCCTTCAAGAAATGCTTACCAAGAGAGAATTTGATATTTGGTAAATCAAAGACTCTGCCACTGATATGACCTTCCCTTAAAACATGAACTCTGTTCACTTGAAGCCTCTCTTAATAGTGAAGTAACTTCACAATTGGGAGAAAAGTTATACTAATAAGATTGTGTAATCTTGTTAGATCACACAATTTAACATAGGAAAAAAAAACCCAGAAAAATACAGGGGTGTATTTTCCATCCCAATTATTATATATTTTTCTGTTGTTGTTTTTTTTTAGCAGAAATTATCATGTTTTTCTACCTTGTTTTAAGCTTCCACTTATCTACAGTGCAGCTAGTAATGTTTTGTATATGCAATAATTTTTAAATAATCTGTATAAATGTTTGTCATTTATGAGTTTTTTTCTTTAAAGAAAGGGCTCCTAAAAATAGTGGCTAGTTAACTTTCCTGGAAAAATAATGCAGTTCTAAGTCAATTTAGATTTAGTATATTATACTATATTGAATACCAGTTATTTGGTTTGCAAGAGAACAGTTTATTCTAATATTTTTGTGTAGACTTCTAACTGTTTTGTACTTCATAGATCCAACTCTAGCAATGCTTTCTGTTTGAGTTCTTGACTCTGCTTCCTACAGTGGTCCCTCTACTTACGAATTTAATCCGTTCCAAATGCACATTTGTAAGTCGAAAAATTTGTATGTCGAGTAGTTCGTAAGTAGAGGGACCACTGTACTTCGTTCTTGGTCATGCTGGTCATAGAGTTATTACTATATATTCTGGTTTATTCCAGGCTGCTTCCAGAATATTCAGCCCTGGAAAATTTATACAGGTGAACTGAGTTGTATTTCAGAGGTTTCACAATGTAAGGTTAACTTTAATGGACTGGAAAATTGTACAAGATTCAAGAGAGGATGTCAGTATTTCCTGGTACATAGAATTTCTTCATCTCCTTACAGGTAGTACTTGTTTTATGTTCACAACTGAGATTGGAACTTCTATCACTAAGTGATGTGATCATTAAGTGAGTCTGCCTGATTTTATGACCTGTCCTATGCCATTGTCATTAAGCAAAACACTGTGGTTATTAAATGAATCTAACTTCCCCATTGACTTTGTCTATCAATAGCCCCCTAGGAAGATCACCAATGGTGATCACATGACCCAGGGATATGCAGCTGTCATAAATAAACAAAGAGTTGTCAAACTGGTTTGATCACTTTTTTCAGCACCATTTGAACCTTTGAATAAAAGTTAAACAAATGGTTGTACTGTAAGTCTGCTCTACTAATATCCTTGTTACTTACTGGAAAACATTCAAAGTCATGCTGTGATTTCAGTGAAACATATTATGAGACAAAAGGCTCCATGGTAGCAGTAATTCAAGGATTAATTGTGCTGATCCTTCTCCAGTTTAATTCTTTGTATAAAAGAAGATCGCTGAGACCGCCCACTTCAGCCTTAAAGTCCATCATTACGTTTTTATTTATTTAGTTGAAATGTATTACCATACAAAATCATATTGCTAAATCACATACACATATCTTTGGCTTTTTGATCATCTAAATTTTGGGGACTTTATGCTTCAGAACATAGCATTGTATTTAGATGGCAGCAGAGAGCCATGTTTTACAGCTGTAGCAGTGAACATCTTCCTCAATCTAATACCACTAGACATGATAGGGAATTCTGGGAGACAAAGTCAACTCCAAATTATAAGTCCAAATTAAGGAAGTAAACATTGTTCTAGTGGAATCCTAAAGTGTGTCAACTGCATAATGCATATCTCACGAAGACTGTCCTAGTGTCTAAACTACAATTTTTCTTGGTACTAGAAAAACATGCTTTCATTCATCCTAATTTTTAAATGCGTGCATATTTTGAAATTCAGTAATTAATTAATATTTTATATTGTATTTTTGATTGCATATTATCATGAAATTATATACAAAACAAATATTGGCATAAAACTGTTTTAAATAAAATTGAAATCTACAACAGTTTCATTAGCTAAATATTACAAAACACTTAGCAGCTTTTTCCAGCCTGATGTAAGTCCTCTGGATGTTTGGTCTACAACTCACAGGATTAGAGTTGCCAAGTCTTATTAACTAATGGCTATATGCCAACTATCACCTATGCAAAAAGATATAAATAATGTTTTCTAAAAATAAACTGCAGACTATCAAAGACTTTGGTTTATAGCCCAAAACTGTTAGGACATAAATCCTGCTAGACAACCTTTTTCCAGTAAATGGCTGGTTTTCCCTGTTGTTAATTTTCTCGTTCAGTAGGTGGACAAAAAAATCAAGATGATCTGCAATGCATAACTTGACTCAAACTAGCAGGGAAGACTTAGGTGGGGAAATAGCAGAAACGCTGAGGAAAACTGACCATCTAAAACTGGAGCTCAAGATTTTAAGGGAAACTAAAGCTGAACATAATCATTCTGTGAGCTTAACATCAAAAGGACTTTGGGGATAATTCAAAATAAAAAAAGAAATTAAAAAATCACTGTATCAGTTAATCAAAGATAACTGAAGAAAATGCAGTTGTCTTCTCCAACAACAATAAAATAACAAGTAGGTCTTCATAACAAATGTATTCACCAGAAATTGTGAAGAGCCGGATGTGTTGTAATGGACGTTAAAAAGCCCGATGCCTAGGATACTTTAACTCTTTGAGCTTGTTTTATTGCAAATATTTCATTATTCAAACTAGGTAACATTATCACTGCGCTGATGATATTACCTAGTATGGTTAATGAAATGTCTGCAACAAGGAGCCTTCATTTCCCTAAGCTACAAATATCCTTTATCAATAATTTATCTGAACAGGACTTAGGCTTCAGGGTCTAAACCATGGTGTCAAATTCGTGACTGTTGTCATGTGATGCATTGTGACGTTTCCCCCTTCACTAAACTGGGGGAAGACGTGGCCAGCACATGACGTGTCCGGCCCATGGGCCACAAGTTTGACATCTATGTAAACAATCCCTTCCAACTCAGCGATTCCTTGATTCTGTATCTACACAGGCATTTATGCATCTAGATGAAAGTAATTCTGTTTCTCCATTTATTCATATTTTATTAATTAGAATAACTTCTAAAGCAATTAATTCTACCTTTTTCCTTATTAATATTCATTTGTATTGGAGAATCTGTACCTTTTATGTCCTGAGTCAGCATAGGATTTTAATTCTACTACCCCTTCCAGAGAACAGATCTGGCAAATGTTAGAAAAATGTTAACACAGTTCCTATTTTATAGGCAGTTTGAAAAAGGCGCAATCCTGATAATGAGAACTTCAGAATGCTCAAATCTTCAATCCAAGTCTAATCCCCATTGGTGACCATCATTCTGCCTCTTCATTACTTCAGTCTTGTTTTTATGCAATTAGCTCACCTCTTAATTAGCTTCTCCCTTGTGTAGATACAAATGCACATACTTTATCAGTTGGCAGAAGACATAGAGAAATGGGGACAGGACTGAGTTTCTGATACTTTTCCTCAGACACTGCATTTGCTAAAAGAAAAATCCAACATATCCTAAGGCTCAAAATGATTTTCAAGGGTCATTTTAAAAACTCTGAGGTATTCTTGTATCGTGTGCATGAATCCATCAGATTAGCAAAATCATATTAGAGACATAAAAATAAAAGTTTTATTTTTAAAATACCTGAATCAAATTTTGCATATTTTCATGAAGAAGAATTTTGTACATTATATATTATCCTTCCTAATCATCCTACTTTGTGGGTGATCTTGGCAAACCATATGGAAACCAAAAATATGCTTGTGCTGGCAATAAACTTATCATTTTAAGGTCAAGGGCATTCTAAAGATTAGCTGCAAGCAAGATCAGAGATGCCAAACAACAGTATTATGTCAAAGCAGAAAACAAATTGATACATAAACATGCTCTCTATAACTACTCTATAATAGTTGCACAATGTTAAAAATATATATCAATATCTCTCCAAGGAAATTGAATAATCTGAAATATATAAAGCCTGAACTATATTAATATTGACCTGAACATTAGAATATATGTGAAATTCCTACTGTTGGGATAATTTTATTTTAAAACAACAACAACAAATGACCGAACAAATAAGCACACTGAAAATGAATAAAATAAAAAGACAAAAATGTAAAATTATTTATATAATTAGATCTTTCACTGGGCCTAGGAATCAGGGCCATTTTTTTCCCAGTCATCAGAAAATAAGTAAAACAGGAAATACAAACGTTGTCCAAACCTTTTGTCCCTGATTCACCACACTAAGAGGGAAACCTTTTAAACAAATCTCAGAGGGCCAAGGATTTTGAGCCACTCTGCAAAGCTTTCAAATGAACTACCAGGCCTTTTCTCTTTGGCAAAGTCTTCAGGGTCTTGTGCATCTGCCAATCTGTAGTTTGCCTCTGGCTAGAAGAACATGATTTGAAGGGATATGGAGAAACTGTAGAGATCAACTGCTTTGTCTGTTTGCTTATTTGTTTGTTTAATCTCAGAATCACTTTAGCCCAATAGCAAAAGTACCTTAAAAGTTAGTAACCAGGACCTTGTCCTAATATGAGAGGTTGATAACAGATGAGATGAAGCACACAAACCAATATTCAAACCTAAAAAGTTAATAACATGAAGACAGACAGTGGCAAATGGATAAACTATAAATCTTATTTCTCTAACCAGATTCCTGCTAGATACAGTATCATCAGCAGTCCCAGCTAGCATATCAACAGTCTCAATCCATCTACAAGGCAATAGATTAAGTTATTCAGAAGAGTTATTCAGTTATTATTGAGTATTTTAGAATTAAGTACAGAAAGGTGTGTTTTGTTCAAAGCAACAGTGGTTAGAGAAAATGCTATGTTAACAGGTGTACTCTCTCACGATCCAGAACTAGTATCACATGGATTTCTCATTTGTTTTTTGTTGGCACTAAAATTTATAAGTAGGTTTCATAGACTCATAGGGCTGGTAGGGACTTTGGAGGCCTTTTAGTATAACTCCTGTCCAGGGCAAGAGTTCTTATTCCATCCCAGACAAATGGTTGTCCAATCTTTTCTTGAAAACCACCAGTGATAAATAGAGGTGGGATTCAATTTCTTTTACTACTGGTTCTGAAGGGGTGGCTTGGTGGGTGTGGCTATGCTGTCAGCCAATTGGAGCTTGTATTTGTGGGTTCTCCAGACCAGTCAAAATTATCGCTACCAGTTCTCCAGAACCTGTTGGAAATGACTTAATGCCACCTCTGATGATAAAGCACCCACAACTTTGTGTGGCAAACTATTAATTGCCTAACTGTTCTCACTGTGAGGAAATTTCTCCTTCATACAAGTTAGTTAATTTCAAGAACTGATAGTGTGCTTCTGCAAGTTAGAATTTTTGCTGGTTCAGAAGTCATAACATGAATGCAATCTGTGCACTCTTCAAGATGATAAAATCAGCAGCATAAAAAAATTTCTAAGAACTTATATGCTGATTTTTTTAATATTCAAGAAAGATAAGCAGAAATACCAAAAAAAAAAACAAACCCAAACCTGACATAATATGATCGAAAACTAACAAAATCCTATTTAAAGGATTTCTGATATGACCACCCTTGACACAAATGCTCCTAATACATTAGTGAAAAAAAATGATAACCTGTCCCCACATTCACACACTTGTTACAGCTATGTCAGTGAAATATCTCCCAATGAAACCACGTGAGGTAAATGCCAAAAGTGATCACTTGTCTGATTCTAATCATTCCAACTATTAATTGTAAACTACTTTGAAAATTGGTATTGTTCCTATTTATCTCTGGCAGATTAATTCCTAGATTATTTTTCTTACATTCCTCTTTTTTCATATACTTTGCAGCATAAGTCTCTCAATGGCATTGATTTACTAGAATGAATTAACAATATATTCCATTTACTCATTTAACTCCTTTGATTGAAAATATACAACAGACTACTGTATAAAACATAACATTGTATAACTTCTGCATATGACTTTATTAACTATTTTCAAGCGGTGAGCTTATTTTTAAACCAGAAGTACTTATTTACTATAGGAGATGAGAAACCTATGGTCCCCTAGCTATCACTGAAGTGTCCAACTGATACAAATGGTGAAGATTTCTAAGAGTTGGAGTTCAACAAAATTTCCCTATTCTTCTTTCCCTGACACAAATTGCATATTATCATATTTAACTATTACGATTTTATTGTTCATCCTAGGCCTTGTCAGGAAAATTGGAACACAGTGAGGAAAAGCCTTCTGTAGCTTCAAACACTTTGGAAAATGTAATAACCTGGACAAAAAATTTGGGGCTTAAATATTCACTCTGGGAAAAATGTTTCATGTAGAAAATTAATCTTGCAATAATGCATTTCAACCTACATAATTATTAAGTCCATTCTATGACACAGTGACATTAAGTGATGTAAGAAGTATGCATTGGAAAGGTTAAACATCAAGCAGGGGCAAATGCAAACAGGCAATTTTCAGTTTTACCTCTTTAAATCAACAAGAGAGAGTTGTAGCTGACACATACAGCTTCTGCTTGCCCTTTATCATGTATGTATTTCACCTCAAAAACTGTCAGCGACTTGTCAGAATCAATCAGAAAATCTTATGCTGTTCTGCAGTGATGTACAAGGTTAGACAGCAGAACACCAAATTTCTGGTAGTATATGTCAAGAACCATATGAAAACAGATGTCCTCATTATTCCAATGCTTGGGCACAAAGGGACATTGACCCTACCTTTCTGACCCATATTTGGCAGCAATAATAGTTGTATAAATAAATTAAGAAAAAATGATGTATTCATCAAAACAAAAGAATGTCAATGTCGTTATTTCACCTACAAAGAAATTACCTTCATCTTTCCATAGTGATCTTATCCAAAATCATATTTTGCTACCATGTCTCTAAATATCCTTGAAAAAATTAGTGATTATACTTTGGAAGCAAACAAATTCATCATGGGATATGTTGTCTTGCTGGATCTAGGAAGAAAAGTGAATGCTTGCTTTTTCTTGTAAAATTACTCATAATTTTACAGTACATTTTTAAAGAATAAATTCTTGGAAATATTGCTTTGAAAAATAGGAGAAAAGAACTTCAAGCTGTTAGTGAGCAAATTGGCTTTTCTATAAAGACTCAGCTATGCCTTCCCATCCTATTCTTTAGCTGAATAGATAAACTATCACATAATTTTGATGAATGTGATACATGCTGCAGATATTTCTGGGAAATGGATCAGATAAATAGTAATGATAGGATGACATGTCCAAAAGCAGTAGCCTTTTGGCCAGAAAATTTAGTTTATGATAAATGAAAATGGAAAAGTGTATCCAGGTGTTTGGGAACCACACATAGAAAGCCAAAGGAGGAGTCTATGGCCCTTGTGAAGTGGTCCTGGACAGTATTAGATGTGGGAAATGTGCCAACACACACTGTTATACAATGTGCCAAGTAACACATTTGACATGCAGTCTCAACATAGGCCACTTTAACAAAGATATTCTACTTTGACTAGAGACAACATACAATCCAAAACTACAAAAGTACAGAATCAAGCAGGATTCCGCAAAAAGTTAACTATTAAATGCAACTACTCAAACTAAATGTTACAATAGTATATGGATTGCCTAGAAAGCTGAATTAAATTGCAATTCTGAAAGCTCATATAAGATATCTGCAACCATGAATCAGGAAATAGATTCTCCCCACCTCCTCCCAAGTTCTGATACGCCTGCTAGAGAAAAGCAAAAAAAAAAAAAAAATCATGTGGGAGGAAAAAGGACTTGCAGCTAGGGAGCTTTAGAAATACAACCACAGTAACTAGTTCTAATTTTAGTATCTTTTATTCTATATTTAAAATGCAAACATTACAATATCTTCAACTAGAGTCTTAAACAAGCTCATCCATTATCTAATTTTGTTGTTGACTCCACCTCTGAGCCACAGAAAATCTCTGAGTAATTTTAGATCAGTCACCCTACCTGAGCTCAACCTACCTTTATTGCAGTGGAAAAAAGCAGGAAGAGAGATTGATAGGTATATACTTTTATTTCTTGAATGAATGGTGGGTTAACATTTTAATAATAAATTCGTAAGAATAAAAAGGGGCAAAGAGAAGTCTCTAAGAGTTTATTGAGCACAATGTAAAAAGTATAGCAGACAGCTATGCAGCATTGTCTCATGCTATGTTCACTTGTACTTCAATCACCTGGGATAACATCAGTTTCATATCTATCTATCTATCTATCTATCTATCTATCTATCTATCTATCTATCTATCCAGCCGTCTTTCAACCATCTTAAAATTTGAACATAAAATTCCAAATAAAACTACACAGAAGAAATAATGATGCAAAATTTCAGTCTGATGATTTTCACAGTAATTCCCTTTGTATAGCCAAACAGGAAATAGTTTTTGACTTTGTTCTGCTTTGTTGACGAAGATATCCAAAATCCTTCTTCAACTGATGTCAAAAATTGATCATGACTATAAAAGATATATGAATGAATCAGATGTATGAATGAATCAGAAGTTATATGGCAACAGTCAGTGCCACATAAAGTGCTTCATTTATTTTCAGCAAAGTAATATTCCACTCGCACCTGGGGCCCAGGCAGATACTTCCCTTGGCACTCATTAGCCTCCCATTCCTTCACTTAAGAGTTTTTAAAATCCTTTTAATTAAAAATAACTAAATAAACAGGATATTGAACACTACAACTTCTACTGATAGCTTCCCCTCACCACCGTTCCACACAAAAGGTAAAACAGCAAAATAAGAATTAGTAACCTGGCATGTTTATGCCAGTCAGGGAGTGAACAGAAAGCAGAAATAGACAAAACTGTAGTCAATTTCCCTCCTATTCTTTTCTGCTGGATTACTGGCAGAGAGCTGCAAAGCCCCAGAGCTTTGCAAACCTTCCAGCAAGTCCTTTCAGAACCTGAAGTTCAAGCATTGGAAGAAATGGTAAGGCAAGAGTTACCAACAGAAAGTTAATGGAGAATTTCTAATCCCCCCATTCCAAAACATGCCAACTTTTCAATCACAACTATATCACTGTTGAGCTGGAACTAAAGTAGCTTGTTTCTATAAAACAGCTGAAGCCATCAGAATACAGAAGTCCAGTTCTGTTTTAAAGTACCGTAGCTCACTGTTCTTGTGGGGAAGACTATTCTGTTTGCCTTCCTATTCTACATAATTGATTCAATCCAAGAGAAAAGCAAAGCTGACCAGCAGTAGCAGTGCCAGAACTACCATATCTACCACTAAAAGAGTAGATTGCCCTTCAGGTTTCTTACTAGATAAGATAAGATAAGACTCAGTAACCCAATTGGCCCCTTTCTATGTCACTCTTTTTCCCCTACTTGCTATACTCATTGATACATCACTAAAGTGTTTAGACTAATTTTATCTAGAAATAACAGATTCTGGCAATGATTAAATGGTACATCCTTATATTTACATCATTAAGCTCTTACCAAAGGCAAAACAATTACACTTCTGTAAAACATCAAAACATGACTTTGAGCAAAATCAATAATCCACCAGCCAGGCATTATGAAGTTAATAGTCTATCAAGACATTAACAGTGTTGACTCCTGAAGAGAAGTCGAGAATTTTAAAAGACAAAACAATGTTTATCAAATGGGACAGATTGCTGCTTGTCTGACCAACTTAGTTGTGTGACAGAGCTATGAGCTGCCTTTGGGTTCACAAGTCCTTCAAAACCAAAGATTCATGCTAATAGAAAGCTTTTTCAGTGGAAAGCTCCCAACAATCTGAGTTAAAGTTTTATTTATTGGCTTTGACCATCTACTTCTGTTATCAGCCATAAGGGCCCACACACTTCATCAACTCTCAACAATAGCCGCAAGCTTGGACAATCTGTCTTGTGTCTTCATTGGGGTAAAACTTCAATAGAGCAGCATCATTTAAAAAGCAACCCACGCATAAAATGGAAACTCATTAAAATAGACTTTTTCAAAAGGGGATACCCTCAGCTCCAATTGAATTGAACTGTTTTTATTTCAAAGATGAAAGGTCCATTACCCATCTATACATTCATGTGATCTTAGCTTAAGTGCTTTTTATTTGACTTAAAACCTTGGTTCCTTCCCATGTCTTTTTGAGGCTTGAAAACATAATAGGAATTCAGTCTTTACTGCAGACAGTAAGACCTTTTATGTTTTTCCTTTCAATGACATCTCTTTTATCTGGGTGACTGGAGAATGAGGAGGGCTGCTTTCACATGTATTTGTACAGAATTTTTAAAGCCTTCTTTCACATTAAACAATTGTCCTCTAAGTAACAGAAGAGGCTGAACATAATACAGGTGTAGTCATTTGCATTATAGATGGAAGAGTGCATAAGGAGTAAACGTCAAGCTATTCTGAAGGGTTATATGCAAACTGACTTGCAACTTACTCACCTTGAACTTATTATGAGGGTAATAATAATATAAAAAAAGCACACTGAGTAATCTAAACTGCATGGAAACTATTTTTTAGCACACAGCATGCAAGCTATCGAGAACAATCAAGGTTATATTATTCTAAATGTAACTTGATGATTGAACACTAAATGAAATGAACTATATTCTCAGTTTCTTATATTTATTGAATGTCAAGAAAAATTTGTTTATATTGTGCAACTGCACATAAATTTTCCCTGACTTAGCTACCCAACATTTTGACAGTAGAGAGAAAAATTATACAAACATTCAGTATAGCATCTCTTTAAGGGGTTATAAATGCATAAATATAGGCACTCAAGACCACAATGGAACAGCAGCAGAGTGGTTTATCCCATTTATAGAAACAAGGGGGCTGGGAGTGGGAGGCACCGTATTACGGTGGTTCTCCTCCTTTCTCACTGGCCGCTCGCAGTGGGTGTTGGCAGGGGGGCAGAGATAGACCCCGAGACCCCTCACTTGTGGGGTGCCTCAGGGGTCGGTTCTCTTGCCTCTTTTTTTCAACATCTACATGAAACCACTGGGCGAGATCATTCGTGGCTTTGGGGTGGGGTATCATCAGTATGCTGATAATACCCAACTTTTTATATCCACCCCAGGCCAACCCAATGATGCCCTCGAGGTTATGTCCCGGTGCCTGGAGGCAGTCCAGGTCTGGGTGGGGAGAAACAGGCTTTGACTGAATCCCACCAAGTCAGAGTGGCTGTACATACCGGCATCTCGGAGTGACCAGTTAGTTCCATCGTTATCTACAGGGGGTGAGGTGTTACCCCTGTAGACAGGGCACACAACTTAGGAGTCCTTCTGGATGCGGGCCTCACATTAGATCATGTGGGGCCTGTCGACAGGCGGGCTTTCGCTCAGGTTCACCTGGTATGCCAGTTGCGCCCCTATCTGGACTGAGAAGTTCTACGCACAGTCACTCATGTGCTGGTAACCTCCTGGCTCGACTACTGCAATGTGTTGCTGTAAACCGAAAGATCACATGATCTTCTGGTTCCTGCCACTTCTACACATGCGCTCAAGACCAACCCAGATGGGTGACGGCTCTGTGTGCCACTTCTGGCATGCATGCCATAGGTTCCCCATCGATGAGCTAGATCCTCTCAGTTCAGATGGGATTTCATAGATGTTGTGGAAAGTAATAGGGCTAAGATCCTGATCCAAATGGACAATCAACCAGACATCATGGTATTAGACAGGGATTAGAAAACACCAGTGGTGATAAATATAGTGGTGTCAATGACAGCAACATCAGGAAGAAAGAGTTGAAGAACCTAGAGAAGTACCAGGATATAAAGAAGTGGATGGAGACATTAAAGGTCAAAGTGAGGTAGAAACATTCAGGACTGTGACTCCTAAGCTGAGAAAGTGGCTTCAACATATCTGGTGTTCATTCAGAAAAGCATGGTGCTAGGAACAGCTAAGATACTGTAATACCAGAGGATACTGTCCTCTGGTAGAAGACCAGGATTGAGGAAGACACATACATTCACAGGGGCAGCAAGGAATTTAATGTACATAACTAGATACATTGTCAGCTCAAGGCAGAAAATACACCTTAATATTATTGCCTTCCCACTTATCATAAATCTACTAAGTCCATATGTCTACTAGATCTGTTCAAAGGCTTAGGAAATGTTCCAAAACAGTTTCAACGGGTACTCTGGAGTAAAGGTAGAAGCATTACAGAAATGAAAATCTTTCTTAGGAATCTCCCCCATATTATGCTCAAGACAATCTGCAATGTAAAGGAAAGGCTCTTTTCCAATTTGGCAAAAGTTCAGGAAATGCCCCTCCATGACTGAAACTCAACTGTTAACTCACAGCTCTAGAAGAGGGATAAATTAGAGAAGCGTCTACAAGCAGCTTTTCATACCTCTATTATTTCAAAGTGAAGAAACAAGGGCGTGGATACTTCTGCAGGAACTCCGATGTCTTCCAAGACCAGCCTAGAAGGCTCTTAATTTCTTCTTTGTATATCTTTTTACTAATTTTTTCACCATGAAGCCAATGTTCTAGTCTGCATCTGACAAATAGATATGTTGGAAATTTGAAAAAAAATATCTATATTTTATAATTGCTTTCTTCTTCCAATTAAGAATGGTGACTTTGGAGCAATCTTGCAACTTCACTCCTGCCCAAGAGTTGCGGGATGACATGTTATTGTGCATTCTGGGATTTCTATTCCACTAGTGCTATCTCATACTAGGGATGACAAAGTCCACCATTGGCCTTGAGTGGCATGCTTAGGATTGCACCCAATAACAAGTTAAACACATTATAAAGATAACTGAATGGAGGGAAATGAATAAAGAAAATGAATAAAGGTATATGTAACTGAAATTCAACTCTTACTCAGCTTAATTAATACTGTTAAAATGAGTACAATTCACAATTTCTCCCCTTTGCTACTTTAAGAAAGAGGCTATGACAATGCTCGCAAGAGTTTCAGGGACATCCTTAAGGTTTCTGGAGTTTATATGAAAGCCCTGGGACTTCTGAGTTGAATTTCTGTCAGTGAACAAGAAATAATCTTCGTTTTTTTCCTATTCATATAATTTAAAAACTAAATTTGTTCTAGAAAGCATACCTACAGAAGTATCTTTTACTTCTCTGAATGCTGCTTGCAATTTCCAAATGCATTCCATGTACTGTTTATCAACCACTTGAAAAGTTTTTAAGCAGAAGGCTAGGATGAGGTGCTGAATCTGGCATCTGTACTTTTTTCCAAAGTATGCTTTGAAAAAAAAATGTTTTCTGCTGCGAAATGACACGACATAGTACAAGCTATATACACAGTTACTCCTGTTAATTGGTAGCTGTGGTACTGAAAAAGTGTGCTTAGAGACTATTTACAGTATAGTAAAAACATTTACTAGCAGTAGCTTAATCAAATTTAAGAACATCAGACAGATAGGGTGCTTTTTTAATTGTCTCATTTAGTTTTGAAACATAAGGCCCTGTTCACTTCATTTAAGTCTCACAATGAAGGGAAGCCTGATCAATCTGTCTTGTGTCTTCTTAGGGTGAGACTGCAATTGAGTGGAAGCAACAGATGAACAAAGCCTACATTCAAATCTGTAGCTCATTAAAATATGTTAAAAACAGGGTTAAATCTCAATTGTAAGTGAACAGTACTTGGCTTTTTTCAACAACATACATTTGATTAATAAACCATTCATTCATTAGCTCTCAACCAATGGAATAAATAGCCATGGAATAAATAGCCATGTTGTTTAAACCTTTAACAAGCTTGAAAAAATGCTTTGGAAGAAGGTGTGTATGTGTGTGAGTATGAGAATGTGCAAACCATTATGAAGAATGACACCACTGGTAATCAACACATTTTTTTCCTTCGCAGATATCAAGCAACCGATTAAGGCTGGTTTTATTCTCTTAAACTAAAAGAATAAAAATATTTGCTTCGTTATTTTCTCACTTTTCCTCTGTGTGTTCAAGGCAGCATATATCTCTGCCTTCAATGTCTGCCCCGCTCCCAACAAATAGGTTGGTTTGTGTCAACCCTTTATGGTGGTCCATACAAGAAGCACTAACCATGAGTGCTAACACTACCTTTGTTAGCATTGTTAATTGTAAGGTTATAGTACTTAACCTTGCAGGTCTGAAAGTACCTCTCCTCTCCCTTGCTTTTACTCTCCCCAAAATGAAGAAGAGCCCTTTCTGAGATGCTTTCTTGACCCCCATTCTTCCTATTGACTCAAATTTTGTTTATCAGACAGCCCTCTAGACAGCAGCTCTTCCTCCAACCTTCCAAGACTATTAGATTTTGGGAGACAGCAATTGGTCTAAAATCTTCTAAGTACGCTTCCATGGGTGGGATTGAACTGGAATCTAGTCTTCCAAATCCTATTCAAATTTAACATTGGACAATAAGAGGATACAGGACCTTGACTATGTTCTGTGCACACAACATATCTGAGTAACACAAAAGTAAATAAATATTTATGAGGTGCACAAAATAGGAATATTCCAATCCACCTTCAGGAAACTACTAGTCTTAATACTGACCAATATTTTGGTTAATAACTTTTAGCTGTGTATCATTTGTAAGAAAAGAGCTTTTTGGGCGCTCACTACAATTGCTGAAGAGCCCAGAAGGGGAAATTTCTCTCTCTCAAGATTTACCTTTCTTGGCCCTTGAACTTGTTTGGAGGTTCTAGCAAGGGAGCACAGCAGACAGATGTACGGAAAATCTTAAAAGAAAAAGGGGAAACGAACTATTGTCTAAATTGGGAATTATGGTATAAATGGATAAGGAAAAGAATGAACAGATAGAGTGAAGAACTATTATAGAAGCTAGAATAAAACAGTAATTATAGACACTCGGGAAACTGGAAATGCATTGTTTATTTTATTATTGTTAACAGCTACTGAGATTGGTTATGATATAGGATGTGTGAGGATATAAATTGACTATAGCTATAATAAGTTATTGAATTGAATTTTATGCTTAGTTGCTGATAAGGTTTGACTCGCCTTTGTTTGGTGTGATTAATGATAATAACAACTGGAACTTATAATGGAACACTGTTTTTAATGTTTTTTCCCTATTATTTTCTGTTTTTAACAATGAAATTCAATGAAGATTTATTTAAAAAAAAGATTTACTTTTCTTTAGGCTGGCATGTAATGGATGATTATGTCATCCCCTTTAGATGAGTCCTTCTTTTTCTGACACCCACTTTTGTCCTGCTCTTTCTGCTTATTAACTAAAGGGAAGGGGGAAAGTATCATTTTCCAAGGCTTTTGGTACAGGTCAAGATACTCATAAAATTAGGTTGAAAGATTTGTTGTTGTTGTTGTTAGTTGCGAAGTCGTGTCCGACCCATCGCGACCCCATGCACAATGTTCCTCCAGGCCTT
>JANHFR010001827.1:50893-66207 GCA_032468015.1 Mimophis mahfalensis | reverse complement strand
TGCAGAGAAGAGTTGCTCTTCTCTGCATTCTTTCTAGAGTCTCAACATATTTTCTGTTTCATGATGACTAGAACTAGACAGAGTATTGTGTGATTTTAGCACATCAGCATATAGGATTAGGGGACTTGAGGCTAAAACACATGAGGAACAGTTTGTATGTTTAGTCCATGGGTATCAAACTCATGGCCCATGGACTGGATGTGTCACATGCTGGTCCCACTCCCTCCTGGTTTAGGGAAGGAGGGAAAAGTCCAAATAGGTTACATGATGCTGCTGTGACAACGTGAGTTTGACAGCCCTAGTCTAACAAAGAGAAGGTCTAAGGATGAGATGATATCAATCTTCCAATATCTGAGAGGCTATCACAAAGAAGATGGGGACAACCTAATATTCAAAGCACCCAGGGGCAATATAAGTAATGGATGGAAACTTATCAAAGAAAGATCCAACCTAGAACTAAGAAGAAATTTCCTGATAATGAGAAGACTTAATCAGTGGAATTACTTGCCTTTAGAATTTGTGGGTACTCCATTGCTGGAAATTTTTAAGAAGAGATTAGGCATCTATTTGTCTAGAATGGTATAGGGCAGTGTTTCTCAATCTTGGCAGTTTGAAGATGCATGGACTTCAACTCCCAGAATTCCCCAGCCAGCAATGCTGGCTAGGGAATTCTGGGATTTGAAGTCCACGCATCACATCTTCAAACTGCCAAGGTTGAGAAACACTGGTATAGGGTTTCCTACTTGTGCAGGGGGTTGACCTAGAGAACCTCAAAGGTACCCTCAACTCTGTTATTCTGTAATTCTATAAGACAGGTTCAGAAAATGTTTTTAAAAATCAGCATTATAGAAAACAACAACAAGGAAATGTTGAAGAATTGGATGTTTATCCCAGACGAAGGTTGAATAAGAATGCTATCTTTTTCAGCCTCAAAAGCTATCATATACTGTGCACAAGGGAAAAGAACTATTCTCTGCTCTCAAAAATACTTTTTTTTAATCTAAAGTAATATATCACAAAGTTTATTTGGGATGATTATAAGGATGGATATAAGATAACTATATCATGGTATCAGTTACCAATATCAGTTCTGGCTTCTCTTTAACTGGAAATCTTCAATGCCAGAATTACACATGTATCAAGCAGGAACAAGATGTTCAGACTTGAAATACTTATGCCATATATGTGTATGTGTATATATGCTGAAAGTATGAATAATGCCCATACTTAAGCCTAAACACTTTCCAATTTGCTCCCCTTCCCAAATGTTCACACAATCCCAAATGCTGTCCTAATGAGACAATCCATCTGGCTAAAAATGTTCTATAACAAATATTTTAGAATAAAAAACCAAGTCTAGACCCTGAAACACAGACTCTGCTGGTAATAGCATTATAACTAGTGAACAGTAACTGTGATTGCTTCAGGTTCTTGATTCCAAAGTGTTCGGGTTGATGAGCAGTTCAATCTTAACCAGTGGGATCTCCGAACTAAATGATCTACAGCCAACAGTAGAGCCATCTCAAAGACTCTGGCAGTTTTCATGGAGTTTTTTTGTCCCAAGAGCTTACTTATCCAAAACTGCTCTCTCTTCAAAATATATATATTTATATAACAAGATTACAGTTACTGGTATATAGCTTTCAGAGAATCAGAATAGTTAAAACACACTGAAAATATAGATTTCCCATTGATGTTTTAAAAAGTGTTAACATATCCTCTGTTATATGCACAATAGAAAATTAAAAACTTGTTGCTCAATGTTCAGCCAAAATATTATTTCTGTCTCTGACTCATGGATGGGTTTGTAGCTGGCTGTAGCCAGATGGGTTTGTAGACAAGGGAATAGAAGGGGAATTCATCGTATTTGCAGACAACACTAAGCTGGCAGGAATGTCCAACATCCCAGAAGACAGACTTAAGATCCAGAAAGATCTTGACAGACTTGACAACAGGGCCCTTTCTAACAAAATGAAATTCAATGTAGATAAAAGTAAGGTTACACTTAGGCAAGAAAAACCAACTGTATAGGAATAGATGAGGTGAAATGTAGCTAAATACTAGTAACTGTGAGAGGGATGTTGCAGTCCTAGTGGACAATCACTTAAATATGAGACAACAGTGTGTGGCAACAGCCAAAACGCCAATGCAATCCTAGACTGCATTAATAGAGGGATAGAATGAAGATCACATGAACGTCTAGTACTTCTTTACAAAGCCTTAATAAGACCACATTGGGAATACTGCAACCAGGTCTGGTCACCACAATATAAAAAAGATTATGAGACTTGGAAAGAGTGCATAAAAAGAGCAATAAGAATGATTAGGGGACTGGAGGCTAAAACATACAGGAACTGGGCATTGGCTAGTCTAGTGAAAAGAAGGACTAGGACAGACATGATGGCAGTGTTCCAATATTTGACGAGGGGGGTCAAACTATTTTCCAAAGCATCAAAAGGCAACCTGGAATTTAGAAAAACTTCCTAACAGTGAGAACAATTAACCAGTGGAACAACTTGTTTCCAGAAACTGTGGTTGCGCCAACATTGGAGATCTTTAGGAAGAGATTGGACAACCATTTGTTTGAAATGGTATAGGGTCTCCTGTTTGAGAAGGGGGTTGACCTTGAAGATCTCTGAGGACCCTTCCAACTCTATTATTCTGTATTCTATGTCCTCATTTCATTTTTGCTGAAGTTAATGAACAAAGTAAATCCCTCTTAATGGTAAAAAACTGGTTGAGAAATTTTATCTGATCATACAGTATATTCAGCCCAGGAACCAGGCATTCTTCATGACTGCTCCCTGTATGGCATTTGTGTGCATTAAAATCTTTAGACTAAAGACAAATATCTGGTAATATTTTTGTGATCACATTTGGAAAGGATAACATTAAGCATTCCTATTCCATTCTGTTTCATGGTTTATTAGATAGTTCCAGGTTTTATTTTGGCAGAAACTGTGGGGAAAAGAAAAACACATAATTATCTTCTTCTTTCTTCCAACTGCTTGCCACAAAATGGAAAAATAGTTTTTGTATTTGAAGATATTGTGCCATTCTAGGCCTCACATCTGGGCTTTAGCAGGTGGGGGAGGTATGCTTAACCTCCTCCATTTCTGTACTATTATCTTGCAATCATTATCCATGTCGGCACAGATGTAGCTGTAAAAACTTGGTTCAAATTAGAGCTGTGAGATCTGGGGAAAACCCACCTGGAAACCCACAGTTTGGGTGTGTATATATCTATTATACATAAGTGTATGTATATGCCCATCCAGAGTTTTCCACTGCAGGTTACTTTTAAGCAAGAAAGATGCCTAAATACACGCAGAAGGATTTTTTTTCTGTTTTTAAAAAGAAAAACATAAATAACTTTTAATATAAAGGACTAGGAGAAACCTGATAGCAGTGTTCCAATATCTGAGGGGCTCCTAGAAAGATAAGGGAGGTCAAACTATTTTCCAGAGCATCAAAAGGCAAGGCAACAAATAATGGTTGGAAACTAAACCAAGGAGAGAAGCAACCTAGAACAAAAGAGAAATTTCTTAATGATGAGAGCAATCAAACAATGATTCTGAGAGTTTGCCTTCAGAAATTGTGGGTGCTCTATCACTGGAGTCTTTCAAGAAGAGACTGGAGAGCCATTTGTCTGAAATGGTATAGGGACTCCTGCTTGAGCAGTGGTTTGGACCAGGTCCATTCTGAGGTCCCTCCCAATTCTATTATTATCCATTCTACAAAAAAGAAAAAAAATATTGAAGCCCATTAATATTTATAGGAGGGAGCATGCAAAATGTAAGCCTGTATCCTTTCTGGGGTTTTTTTTTTAAATTATTTCCCCTATTTGGGAATAATAAAATAGAACTCTAAATTGATACCTGTTGAATACTGCCTGGATGACCTATATACTCTGCTACCCATCTTCAGTCTTCATGCAGAGAAATATATCAGTGAACATCATTCAATGAGCTCCTGTTATGTATGGCACACAGAACTATAATATCAACCTGAATTTTGGCACCACTGCAACAAAACTGGTTTTGTTTATTTTGGTCATAAGATTAGCCCAACAATTGAAGGCCAGAAGGGAGCAGCAAGGCACTCCAAAAATAATGTTTGTGGTATAGAGCAACAAAGTATAACACAATAAAGTTATGATAGTATTTTTTAGAAGGAATTTGAAATTTTACATGACATTTTGATTTTTTTAGTGCATATTAGCTGTTTATACTTGTATGGTACTGGTATTATTTTCTGAACTCCAACCAATGTCAGCCATAATTACAAGACTAAGATGGCTGAGAAGCTGGTAGACATCTTTTGTGACTTATATCCAAGCCCTCTTGCAGAGAGCTTAGTACTGAAGAGGTGACATATTTTTGATGAGGTACTTTATCATCTAATTCTGAACAGAGAACATTGAGATATGCTGTCCCTTTAAGTAATGCTCCAGTCACTTGTCTGGTGATTAACATTTAATCAACTAAAGAAGAGAATTCTAAGTTACAAGAAAGAAATACAAGCAAATAATTTGAAATGTAGATTGAGACAACACAGCTGCATCCATTGTGTCACAACTTTTTGAAACACTCCTTATGAAAGGGCTATTAACTTGATTGGTATTATGAATTGCTGATATTGTTTGGCATTTTAATACAATTCTGTCTGCAGTCAAAGATTCATATGTGGCCATTTGTAATATCACAGTCAATCCCTCCCAATTTAAACTGTTTTGCAAACAAACTTTTTCCCCATGAATAATTGATGAGAGAAAACAGCTTGTGGTGTATGTGCTCAGAACTAATTTTGTTCTATGTGGTTAGTGAGAATGAAGATGTGACCCAAGCCCAGTACCATTTAAATAGTTAGTACTTTGTTACCTTGACTGGTGTAAAGTTGGTTCCCAAGGTAAAAACTAAGTGGTCTGCTGGCATATGGTGTAACCTCCATTTGAGTGCTAAAAGCTGGAGACTGTTTTTGTGAAACAGATGTTGTTGAGTGCAGCAATGCACAACTGACTCTATCTAACAGCTGGGAATCCTCGGTGACCCATATAGCTGGAAATAAACATGGCCCTATGTTTGGCAGAAGTATAAAGAGGCAAATTTTCATTTGTTAAAAGGGCTTCACAAAATGAAGAGTAAATGTTTCCCGCTGTAACCTGATTTTTATTCACTAGAGTTAGCTCTCCGGCAGTTTTCGGCAATGGCTTTAGATTATTAGAGTCCCCCTTTGCCAGATGAAGGCTGCAGTTGCATTGACATATAGTGCAGATGGAAAATAAACATCTGCCTCAATCAAGAGAGGAAACCAGCAGACAAGGCTGACGGATATTCGCTGGCAAGGCTCTGTTTTTCAGGAAAGCTCATAAATGCTACAGGACCACAACCACTGGCATCGTCTGGTGCTGTCCTTATGTGGTTACTGACCATGAAGAGAGATGATTAGTATGCACTCTCTAAGGAGGAGTGGTACAGATGCTCGGAGTGATATGCTTCCAATTCACTAGGATGGGGTTTGCTATAGCCATGTATTCTAAGCTACAGAGCAGCTTGGATTTATTTTTTGCAGTGTTTCAATGACATTTACCACCCATAAATCCTCTCTATCTGGGGGAGAGGAGTGTGGAAGGGGTTTCCGCATCACCAGCAAAAGAATATAGCTGGATAGTGCTAGCGATATACAGGACAAGGGAGGGAGAAAGAAGAAAGAAAGAGAGAGGAGTGGAAAGAAGAGGAAGCACAGATTATTCTAATATTTTATTACTATTTGGGTCCTTTCAGGAAATCAAGCATGTTGCTTAATGGACAGTGGAGAAAGACAAACAAAGAAGAAAACTGATAGACATCAAGGTAATCAAAACCGTTTTAGTATTAAAAAGAATCTTTTTTTAAAAGGTTGAAATAAATCCAGATAATTTACATCTCTCCATAGTGACTTAAACCAAACAATCATCATAACCTTTTCTAGGATTTTGCACAAAACATGATTAAATAAGTAATAGGAACCAAGCTCTTCTGACTCTACCATGAATTTTCTTCTTTTAAAAAACAACTATAATTGCTTCCAAAAGAAAACCCTCTTCCTATATTTCTTCTCTTATTTGTTCCCTTTTCCCAACAGTCATCTATGTTGCCACACCTAACCCTGATATTTCACTTATGCCTGTCTTGTATCCCATTCTATCCTTTTTCCTTCCTTTCTATATTTTCTATCATTAGATCAAAATGTTTACAATTGGAGTGCTAGATCACTGTAAACTAGTATCAATGAACTCACTTTAATAATTTGAATAATTCCTTTCTCATGATTTTCATGAGCTTCATGTGCAAAATAAACTTGTGAAATTTAGTGTCTGCTTAAGACAGTTTTCCATAGTTTGTAAACATGAATCATAATTAAACAATGATCCTTTGTTAGTTTCATCACTGGATAACTGCCACCTGTGTGTTAAAATTGGAATATTCCCTGAGCAAGTGAAACTGCATTGCACAATTTAAAAGATCTCAACTTTTAAGAAGGGCAGTATCAGTGTCTCACTATACAACTGATATATGAGTTTCCAAGATATTGTATGCTAAGGTGTGGTTAAGTAACTTTTCTATTAACTTAATTTTTTATTGTTTCATCCATTTTATTGAACTAGAGTTGCACTGCATTCAACTTTAATAACAAGATTTCAGGGAATGAGATAAGTTTAATGTAAACTCTATAAGCAGTTCCTGAGAAAGCCAATATTTACAAGTCACATGAAATTTATCCTCAAAATATATTAGATTCTAGTTAACATAATATTTTGTATTTTAAAAGGAAGTAATATATAGCAAAACCTCAGTTCGTGACCTCAATCCGTTCCTGGACTTTGGTGACGAACCAATTTGGTCATGTTCTGAAGTGACACTGTCTGCGCATGCACAGACAATTCTATGCATGTGTGGAAGGGGAAAGGAATCTTTCCACGCCATGTTTGTTCACCATCCAAGTTTTGAGTCATGAACTGATTTAAAACTCGGGTGGAATTTTTGGTTAGAATCTGAATCAATCACAAACAGAAGCATCCACGAATTAAGGTTCCACTGTATTTCTTCTCCCACAACACCTTATTAATAATATTTATTGAGTAACATCAACTATGCTTGCTTAGAAAAGCAGTCAAAACATTATAACATAATTAGACTGTAAAATTGTAATAAATCTTTCCAATTAAGTGACCATGCTTTTTCTGAATTCTAAAATCTTATGTATAATTTTTTTCTGAGCAAAGTGAAAATAATGCAGGCAAGTAAATAAATTTACACACAGAAAGACTAATGCGTTTAATTACTTGCAATAATCAATGTAGACTATAGACTAAAGTCTACTTCTCTATTTGTCATTAACTCTGAATTTTAGAAGAGATAAATATATCTTCATGTAAAATATAAAAATATAATTTCCTCCATATATAGGAAAACCAACATTCTACATTCTAAATTCAAGAAAATATATTTATATACACAATTTAATTACGAACATAAATATTGATTTCACTTTCCTCCTGGATATATACAAAAACAGCCATCTTGTTTTGAAAAATAGTCTGAAGGTACAAATGTAATTCCATTTCTCTCTCTGATCTGCCCTATTAGTTTTCCAAAGTTCTCATTGCTATTAAAAGGGCTTAATCTGATTGTTGGTTATTTGTTTTGTTCTGTTGGCTTGTTTTGACAATAATTCTACTTCAGAGAACAGTTTTCACCAAGGAGCTTATACAAAGATACTCCAGCCTAGTATATTTTATTGTTCCAGTAAAAGGACAAGATGGCAAGTTGCCAGTTCCCATATTCCAGGTACTCCATAAAGTCAGTGCCACATATTTTGGGGGGTTGAGGAGGGTAGTTGATTACACAAAACTAGGGAGTAGGATAGGTCCTAAAGGAGTTTGCCCAAAAAGATCAGGCCAGTTTAAATCAAAATGGATTTCATGCTTTATATGGCTCTGTCCTCTTGCAGAAGGAAATGACTGTTCTCTGGCTCCCAGTATCTGCCATCTGATCACTGTGCTTACTAGCAGAACAATCTTGTTGCAATACTACTACCTTAGCCAAGCCTAGCTGATGTCTCTTATCCAACCTCTTATATTTCCAGTGTCCATTAAAACAATATTTTTTCTAAGTAACAGCTCACAGTTCCAATTTTTTCATTTGTTATTTTATTTTTCACAGGAAGTGGCATGGCATACTTCCTCTGCGCACCATTTGTGTTAACTCTCTGTACACACACAGAAAGAGACAGACAGACAGACAGACAGACAGACAGACAGACAGACAGACAGACAGACAGACAGACATATCGTTTAAAGACTTGAACCCAAAGAATAGCTAAGTTTCACACAGTATACTGTCTATTGCAAAGGTCTGTGTAATAAGTTCCTTCCTGTCTAGAATTGTCTAAAGTACTTTTGAGAATCTCCACTTTATTGTCCAAATGCAACAGAGATCTGCTAAGATCATTATAACTTTTCTCATTTTTTCCCAAATATCTCCAGTTTCAGCTGCATAAGGAGTTATATTTTCATATTCGGAATGGAAAAATATTTTGTATGGAGAATGACTCTAGAAGGATAAAATCCCTGTCTGACAAAACTTGCAAAAATCTGAACTGAATAATAGATGACAATGATGATAACAATAACAATAACAGAAGCTTTGGAGAGTCACACAAACTATTTTTTAAAAAACTGTTTTGCAAGCTGCTCTGGGAAGGTTTTTGGCTAAAGAACAGGGTTAAAATGTTTCATATAAACAAATGTCATAACATTTTTGCCACAAGGCATTTGTTATTTAAATTTAAAATCAATTTTTACTAGAAATTGACAGAAAATACACATTTCTCCTTTCAGTGTTAATATGCACATTTTAGTAATTGAAAATTTCCTCTAGCAAATAGAAAAGTTTATTTCACCACTTTCCCCATGAATTAGGCAATGAAAGTTATGCATGGATGTTGCCCAAGAGGCAATTTCAATGCAAAGCAATGCAAAATGCATAACCTAAAGTAGGAAAGCATTGTCCTCCAACTGGGCCGTAGCTCAAAGTATTCAGAATGTATTGAATACTGTTTGTTTCTAAAAATGCTCCACAGGAGAGATTTTAAAAACCAACCAACAAACCCAAACTGTATTTGTTCTTCAGCCAGACAATATTTTACCTGGAATGCAAAACCTTTCCACTATTGTAAAACATAAGACTTTGGTTTTCACAATGTCCTTATTTGAACAAGGGTTAAAATGATTTTTTTTTGTTTGTGAATAATAAAGTCAAAGAAAAAAAATGTAACTGATTACTTTATACAGAAGGCTATTTATTAGAAGGAAATGGATACTTAGGAAGCTTTGTGGTATCAGTAATATCTATTGATATTCTGAAGATTCTGAGATCTTCAGTCTGTAGTATCATCCACCAACTAGAGAAGGGTGAACTCTGTTGAGAGTCATAGTTTATATGCCAATAAAACCATATCTGTTTAAAGCATTTCTGTACTGCTCTTCTAAAAACCACTACCAAGATTTGAAATAATAAAGCAATATTAAAATAGTATTCCTCATATACAGCTTTATCCTCCATCCACCTGATTTTCTTTATTCTAATTTAAAAATAGACTACTTCTGAGGCACAACAATCATACTTAAGCTCTTAGTTAAATGGTTATACAAGTACAATTGCCCATTTATTAGCCTGCTTGAGTTCTGTAATCCAGATAGATGTCAACATATCCTGTGTATGTGGAAAACTGAATAAGATGTCATTACCTATGGAGAATAATAAGCAGGCATGTGCGTGCATCTGCACACATGTACATGGCTTCCAGGAGAAAGTGAGGCTTTAATTTCTTTGTAAAAAGCAAAGAGAGAGGTTACTGAAACTGTATTTTTTTAGAGCAATATGTGGAACCAACAAAGCTGGGAAACTATTTTCCATATGAGTCCCTGGAGCCTGCAACTCTGGCAGGCAATGGCTTAGTACATTAGTATCTCCTGAAATTCTTCCAACTATTGGGAACTGCTTCATTATTATTTAATAATATTTGGCTCAAATTGGCATATTGGCTGTGCAAAACCATGTTTTATGAAATAGCATACTTTCTGAGTATTGGAAGTGTGAGTGTGTGTGTGTGTTTAAGTGTGTGTGTGTTATAAACACAAACACATGCATCCTTTCTATCCAAGCCTTACACCATAAGAAATAAAATAAAAGACCAAGTTAAACTATGAACTCAAATTAAATAGAACTAATGATGAGGAATAGATGACACTCTGCCATTTTTCACAGCCCTACTCATGAGAGAGAAAATACATTTATAATAATAAAAGTTGCCTATTTGGAGCAAGGCCAGCCCAGGACACATTGCTGCCTGGTATGCCCAGGATAAAAAGACCAAAATTCCTCCCCAACAGCAATCAAAACCCAGATGAGCATAGATTAACATCAAGATTAACATCAGACCAACAATCAAGAAGTAAACAATACCCCAATCAAGAAACTGCCAAACAAGCTAACAATAAAGAGTCCAACACAAGACTCTGCAAGATCACTCCCACCAACACTGACAAGGAAAGCTACTAGAACATAAATTGAGAGCAAATGCATCTCCTTACAGAGAAGAATTGATAATGTGTATCTGCAAGAAAACAAACAAACTCAGAGATCATTCAGTCCCTCTTACATTTTTCAGTATATGCAATATACTGTTTGCAAATAAGGAAAACAAGTAAACCTTAGATTTGCCAATACTTTAATTACTCTATTAAATGAGTAGGATTATGAATAAAAAAGGAGTATTTGTGTCAAACAGTGAAGCTTTGAAGCACTTTGCAGCCTTTTGAAATTCATTGTGGATTCAATACCTTTTCTACAGGGATTTATACAACCTCAACAGTAGCCAGAGTATTTTTTACAGTTTCTAAAGTTGTTACCAGTAACATATAAAGTTGCTGTTTTATTTGTGATAGGTCTTTGATATTGCCATGAGTATCTCCCCAATGAGATGTACTGCCTTATAAAACTCATCAGGGATAACATAGCTAACTGCTCTGGGGCTTCATATATTCTTCTCAGCTCCCAACTACTTTTCCATGACCAATTACATGCTATCAACTTGCTCTCTCTTATATATTCAACTACTATAGTTCCAAGCTGATTCTGTTATTGTATATTAGCTCCCATCACTCTCAATGCCAGCTCAAGAACTCCAGACCAGGACCTCATTTTTGAGTCAAGCTTTGTGTTTAAATTCTGTACGTCCAGGACATTAAAGTCTCTTGATATCAGTGAAAGGGCTCTCAACTAATACAGTCCTGGTCTAAATGGATATAAGGATATAAGATGTTGAAACAAGTTTCCTCTGTGTCAATCCCTTTCTCACCAGCTTGCTTAATTTTATAGCAGTATATCTGGACTAAGGCAACTTCAATATATGGAAGATAAATGTCATTATATCTCCACTGTTTATCATCTGAGTGATGCAGTGAATGGTCTGTCTTAGTAGTTGGAGACTGTAGGGGTCTGGATAGGGAGCAGCAGTCTTCATCTTAACCCTAGCAAGCCAAGTAGTTCTGGGTTCTGGGACCCTTCCCTTTCTCATTTTGGTGTTATGTAGTACAGCCCAGAAAAATAGCCTTTTCTGTAAAGTGCTTGCCCTCTGGAACCTGGAGATCAGACTCACTTTAAAGGGCCTTAAAGATCACAGTAGAGTCCCTAGAGAAGTGGGAACACGTAGTATTGTTATATTAATAATTGTGATACATTGGTTCTTTCTCAGCTACTTGTTCTTTATGATATTGTTATATTGTTTTTATTGTTTCTAAGTAATAGTCACTGCCCAGAATCATGTATTCTAAGATAGGTAACAATATAAACGTCAACGTAAGGAATAATATGCCCTTATATTATCTTTTTTCTATTCTTCTGGTAACTACTTGCTGCCAACAAAGCATATTTTGAGTCCCTCAATGAATGGCCACCTCTACCAGATGCAAAGCTTGCCAGCTAGCTCTTCCAGTATTCTTAGCATGCCATATTATTGAGTGACTAGATAGTAAGGCACAAGAAGAAATCAACAGTCATTCTTTGGAATGACAATTCTAGAATAGGCCAGGTTTTGCTGAAGTGTCGTGTCTGGATAGGCACTATAGGAAAATTAATAAATGGTGGCCCTTCCCAAGAAGTAACAGCTTACCAATAAGCTACATTAACCTTTCTGGCACTTACAGTAGAAAACCCAAGGATCAGAGGCAATTATGTTATACCCTATCAGGGAAGGGCAATGCAACAGTCATTTTTCTATATGATACGAATTTTTGTTTTCTGAAAAGCAAATAGAAAAGTAAGATCTGACTTTAAAACCATTTTTTATATCTGTAACTTGTTTCAGTGGCTGTGCTGACCTTTTCTGTTTCCTCTACTTTAAAAGAGGCACAGGGGGAACATTTAGAAAAAATTATTGTGGTGAAAGCCAGTTGAAGCTTGGCAGGGTAAATTTATTCTAAAAGGCCATCTATCATTCCTGCAGTTTTATTCTGATTCCACTAAAAAATGGAACAGCTGCAATCATTTTGAAATATCTTGAATTTTGAAATATCTTGAATTAAATTGGTTTTTCTTCAATTCACAAGTCCAAATTTCCAATCTAATTGAATCAAGGCTGACTTGTGTACTATGTCTTATGAAAGAAAAGTAATAACCAGTCTATAGTCAAATAAGTTCAAGAAGCATTTCAAAATGGGCCCTCAATTTTATGTTATCTTTCTTGGTTTAGATCATACATTTATTATTATTATTATTATTATTATTATTATTATTATTATTATTATTATTATTATTATTATTTTAAAGGATATGAACAAGCCTGGAACTTATTTATTCTTTCCTAATCTTTCTGTAAAGTTTAGGAAAGGTTTTATGCTAAAGCTTTCACTTTAATGGGAAGTTGTGCTTGATAAAATGTCCACATATCAGTGTATATTTTCCTGTCCCATTTTTTATTTAATAAGGCCCTGGTCTCCAAATGAGTAAACTGCATTCTTTTATGAGATTAAACATGTTGGAATGTATCACAGTTTTGTTTTCTAATTAAAAGACACTATTGGGACACGCAGAACAGCAAGGGGCCTCGGCCGATTGGAGGGAAGAGTGATTTCTCCATTGAAAATAAATGCCCCAGCTGCTCTACAGGCAACAAAATGGCAAGGAGAGGGATAGGAAAGAAGCGTTCTCACAGATGGGACCACACCACATGGTCAGTAGAAGTAGCCCATTTTACTTCACAATAACTAACTCAATTATTTTGCATCAATATTTGAAACCCTTGTGTTACCATGCCTTAGAAATAGTATCTGAGAAGCCAAGCTACTAATACCATTAGGGTAGTATAACAGAGTACTATGTTACACAGCATTGCATCGAGTAGTAGAATCTATCCATGAAAAATATTGCCAATAGTTTGGAATGGTAGGTTATTCTTTCTTTTCCTATTTTGTGCCATCTAGAATTAAACATTGTTATAGTCAATTGATCCTTAATCAGTTTACCTATGCAAACTAGATACAGCAGTCTGAAGATTCTTTTCATTTGACCCCTTCTTTCCTTTTATCTCTGAATACTGGAAAATAATGATTATTTCTTAACAAAACCCATGATGAGACCCTTATGGGATAGTATTGCCATTAGAAAAATAGCTACAAGGCACAGTTGGAGTCTTCATCTAACCATGAAACCAAAAGCAAAACTATTGAATATAGTGAAGCTGTGTTCACAGAAGATCAAGAATTGCTCTTTTTTCTTTTTCCTTTTCTTTTTCTTTTTCTTTTTCTTTTCTTCTTTTCTTTTCTTTTCTTTTCTCTTCCCCCCCCCCTTTTTTTTGCCTTCTGACAACATTCTGTGGTATTATGAAAACTACTGGGTTCTTTACATGCATGGCTTCAAATGTTCTAAACAAGGAGGGAAACAGGAAATTGAAGTAGACTATGTTCCTTCCTCTCATGCTTGCTTGAAATGTTTAAAGTTAAGAATGTAAGTTTTCATTTCCAAAATTGAAGTTCTTCAGATATGTTTAATCTACAACTTCCAGAATTCTAGGAGTGACCACACACCAGTAATTATACTTATAATATATCTATATCTAATATATCCATACCAGTTTTGAAGAGGCTGCTTCCCTTTAAGCAGAAATACATAACATAAAAAAAACCCCTGTGAAACCAACTGGTTCTGCTAGAGAATGATATGACCACATTTCCTTTATATTCAGGATTGCATCTTCTTTCCTTCCTTTTCTTCATTCTTACTACAATCTCACTTCTCTGCATTCAATCTTTATGCTACTGAAATTTTCACAGTTGAGAATTTGTTTGATTCTATGTAATTTTCAATCAGGCAAAAAATTGGAAAATATAGGGCAACAATTATATAACAAAGATAACTCAAACAGATTAATTTGCAGAATGCTGAGACCCAGACTGTGGGAATGAAAATGGGGGAAGCTGTAGCTGCTTCAGCACCACCAAGCCTTCTCTCATTACACTTCCCAAAAACTTGTAGATTGCATGACACAAGGGAAGAGAGAAGGGGTGTAGGTCCCTAAGTCCAATAAGCTAGCAGCAAGACCCACAGATGAGCTGTGCTTGACTGTTATCGGATCTGATATCAGTCATGGGCTAGATGTTACACTAACTGTAGTAACTTGCATTTTCTTGCTACAATTCTGCTAACTAGGCAGTTGAACCCACATAGTATCATTCCCTTTTTCTTCAGAGTTGTTTACACAAGCTTCGTTGTTTTGCTCTCTGCCAGACATTCTTCATGATTAAAATGCCTGCATTCCTGAATTTGGTTCTGGAATTTCCCACTTTTCCACTGAATATTGCACAATGAGCTGTCGCAATTTGTGCTTTATCCTCCAGTTTGTTTCACATTAAAATGAAACAAAGAAACTTATCAGCCTTTTTTTCAGTATTCCTCTTTTTTATTGTTGCCGTAGCATGTTAGTTTTTTGTAAATAATGATATGTATAAAGTGTGTTTATCTTATTTAGCCATAAGATATTAGAAAATGCCATAAGCCAGGGGGCTGCAAACTGTGGCTCTGGAGCCACATGCTCCTCTTTTGGCCCTCTGCTGTGGCTCCCTGTCGGCTGATCCCACAACTGACTGGCCCCTGCCCTCCCCTGCCGTCCCCTCTCCATCACTCCTCGCCTGGCCTGGAAAGGTAAGGGTGATGGTGTGGGATGGAGACTCACTCCATATTCCAGAGCAGGAGGCAACTGGGTGGGAATAAGTG
>JANHFR010001827.1:14487-32110 GCA_032468015.1 Mimophis mahfalensis | reverse complement strand
TCCCTCTTTCTTTATTTTTCCTTCCTTGCTCTCTTCCCATCTTTCTTTCTTTTTCTTTTTCTTTTTCTTTCCTCTTTCCCTTTCTCCATTCCTGTCCCTTCTTGCATGCTGAAATGCAAAAGGAGAAACATTTCTCCTTTCATTTTTTGTTTTTTAGTTTGTTTTTATAGCCCTCTGCCAGCAAAAATGGCGCTGGGAGGGCATGTGCAGCCCTCCCAAGCTCCATTTTCACAGCAGAGACACCATGGACCAGACCCTTGCTATTTCCAGTGTAGCCCCACAAGTTAGTTCTAAGCATCCTGTGGGCTGGATCCAGCCTGCAGGCCTTGAGTTTGACACCCCTGATGTAAATGGTAATGTATTATATGAATTATCAACATGTGATACATAAAAATTCTGGCAAATAAAGTTAGAAATACATTTATTTTAAATTGTTGTAATTTACTTTTAATTCTAATACTCTGAGGTTTTCCAACTACTTTATATATTATGACTTTCATCTTTAGATCAATGAATGAAATAAAATTATATATGTAATCTGCAGCAGAGATTTGAGGTTCTGAAAATTCAGACAAACGTATATATGGGGCATTTAAAAAATTTCCAGCAAAAATTGATGGAAAGAAGGACGGCAAAATATTTAAAAAGTAAGATAATTAAGGTAAAATTAAGACAATGAAGCCACTAACTTTACCAAAGGGAAGATGAAATGTAATGCACAGGAAGAAATATCAAATTGGGTTCTTTTTGCTATCACCAAGGCTAGAAGGGGGATGGGGAAATTTTTTTGTCAGTTTCACATTTTTAAAAAACTGTTCCATTTGTAGGAAAAAACCCTCAACTTTTTAAAAAACAAACCCTGCTTTTTACTTTTCCACATATGAAGTCATAAAAAATGATGATACAAATGGAATTGGCCAATGGACAGGATTGCTTTCTGCCTGTCCATCTTCCACATTTATCATCTGCAAGCTGTACTGCATCAAAGGCACAGCTGAATTTCCTCCCTCTTCCTTCCCAACTAGTGCCTTGATTTAGCAATCATATTCTAATAGACAGAACACTTATAGAATAAAACACTTCCTTACTCAACAGCTATTTAACTGGCAAAACCAAGCTGGCACATGTAAGGACTTAAGCTCCAGCTTCAGACATCTTCTGCCTTTCCCACTTCAGGAACATAGCTGGAGTTTGGCTTTATCCACCCCCATTTCTTCAGAAAGATATTGAAACTCAGCGAATATTGGTAGGAGCCCTCGTCTGAAAAATGCCACTTATTGACTGGACTCAATTGTCACCCAGGCTTTAGTTCACTCTTAGCCATGAAATTGATTGAGTGACCTTAGCTTTCTCTTGGCCCAGCTGTGAGAATTTGACAGAGACACAAAGTGAAGCACCAAGCAGTTTATTGCATGTAAAAATGTTCATGCAAGAGTGGGTGGCTAACAGATAGGCACACCAAGGAATACATTTCTTCAACTTTTTATTTCCTTCACCCAAACCAATCCCTCCTTGTAGCGCTTTTGACAAGACCACAGGATTGCAATCTTCCCAGAATGCCTGTTTCTCCATGAATTTCTCCATGCTTAATCTGGTTCCTCACTTTTTGCCCAGATCCTCCTTTTCCATACTACCTTTTGTCCCTTTTTTATTTCTTAACCTATATTTCTTGTTTCCTTACAATCCTTGCAGTTTAAGTATAATAAATTGAGGCAAGCAGTTAATTAATTTCTCCACTATATTACTAGACTGTGTGGTTAAAACTGTTAACTAATTTTCTTAACCAAGCTGACTCATTCATTCTGAATAACACCCTCTTCCTGTTTTCCAGTCTTGAACTTTTTACCTTTAACGTCCCAATGTCCTATTGGACTCTCTCAAAAATTGCTTTCTTTGCAAAAACAATACTATCTTCACTAGTTTCTCACACAGCCAATATCAAAGCACTGTTGAGATGGCAAAAGCAGTAGAAGGAACTACTCCATATATTGCACATTGAATTTCTGAATGAAAAGTCAGAATATTAATCCAACAAATAAATTATCGCTTAATGATGAATTGGAAAGATGCTTACTGTGGCCCTGTAATCTAGATAGGCCACTTAGCAGGTATATCCAAGAACAAAGATTCCTTATCTCTGATCCAGAGCTTCATGACTATTATAATTTCCCACTAATTTCTCATCAGTTTTTGCCCAATTTACTTAGTGTGTTGCTGAATTATTGGTTACTTGAAATATCTAACCATCTTCGAAGGATTTCTGTCTAGAATATGTTTTCCCAGCTTCCATTTGCACTGTTCTATCTGCTTGAATGCCAACATCTGTAAAGTCATAATTTATAATATTACACTGGCAGTGCTAATAGTGTTCCCCTCTAAGAAGGCATTTGCTGATGCATGAAGTGTTAGGACAAGCCTGTTTAATGACACAGATATATAAATAATAAAAGATTTCAGAAATTGATAGGAACTAATATATAAGCAAAATTGAGGATGGAGAAAAGAATGGGCCATTTTCATTCTGCTTCATTGCAGAATGAAGAACTGCTGACTCTCATAAGGAAAGTACAAAGGAGATAGATATGTGATAGAGAAGCCATTTTTTCATTTTTATAAGACATATAAATAGAAATCCATGCATAACTTTAGTAAATGTATTGCCAACCCAGCAAATGGGGTGTAAAATACAGAAGAGCTACCTTGTAATAATATTCATTAATACTTCAGTTAAATCAACAGACTATGAAGAAAGGAGAAAGCAGGGGAAATATAAAATGTAAGTATTTTGGAATATTAAAAAAAATTCCCATATTTATTAGCACTAGCATTTGATTTTTCCACAGTTATGAGTCAGGCATAAGGAGAACTACATCATGTTAACAGCTGAGCTAGAAAGGACCACAGGGTGCACCCTTTCTTTTCAAGCGAGAGCAGGCTTGTCATTCTTGCTTTGTGTCTTCTGCTGTTTTAAGAGCCCCAGTGAGCATAGTGTTTGCATCCACCCCCTCAGAGCACTTAATTTTCACAGGTTCTTTTGCTCTCTCACCAACTTTCACTTCCTTATTAAAAACAAAAATAATATGAAGCTAAAGGCATGCATCTAGATCTTTATGCCTGGTCAAAGAGTTGGAAGAAATATTCTTTTTTTTTCGCCTTATCCTTCTTGTAACTAATTTCACCAAGAGAATGTTCATACCCTCTATTTCACTACCTGTGTCCTGATATCTCATTGTTTACACTGGCTTCCCAGATTTCAGGGGTTTCAGGCGATTATTTAAATTCTGGTATATCATCTACATAATTTGAGGGCCTGGACAACTGATATCTTATGCATATGCTGAGTTCAGAAGTGGAAAGTTCACACTATCAATAGAGTCAGATAATCATGCTATAACAGCTGTTTACAAACTCATCAGATTTCCATGTGATCACAGTTGTCTTCCCAAGAAGCCAGTATGTGTCAGCAGCCAGTCAGGAACATGGAGTTGTGATAGTAAAATATGTTATTTAGCTCTTGGCCAGATTCTATTAAAAGCAGATGGCAAACTGATATCATCATAGAACTCAAGGTTACCCAATGGAACTGATTGGCAGTTCAGAACACACAGAATAAAACACTTCCTCACCCAAAGCATAGCCATGGCCATGAGATCCAGCAATAACAATTTCCAGACAGTTTTAAAATGGATTTATCCAGGGCATGTTGGGTAGGACTATGAATAGTTGCTAGATAAGCTGATTAAACAGAGCCTCCATGATCTAAATATTAGTTGCTGGAGGGATAATGGCAGGATGGTGTTTATGCCTGACTTGTGGACTTCTAGAGGTTTATTATGAGGAACAAGATATTGGAGCAGATGGGACCTGGGTGTAATGAAATACAGTACTTCATTATAGGGAGCCAGGCTTTGAAGACTACATTGATTTGCCAGATGGTGGACCACTATGTACACATGTGCATATATGCATCTATACACAAAGGCTTTGCCATCATGCTCCCTGACAATTTTTAAATCCAATTCTCCAATTTGATAAAGATGCTTAACAGCAGTGTTGCTATAAGAGGCAAGAATAGTAGCAGTACCTGAAATAAACTGCACAGATCCAGGTGTTATAGCCACAGATTTCATTTAATTAAAATGATGCAAAGATCTAATTCATTCTGCTGGCCATCTCTTTGCGATTCTAGCTTGAGAGAGATAACCATATTTTAATGGAGTGGAATAGCTGTAGCCCAAATCAGCAAGCACAAATGGTATCCAGAGGTAATGCAATTCATAAGAAGGGGGATAGGTGGAAGCAAATGCATGGAAACTTCACTCCATTTCATTCATAACTAAAATTAGTTGCCTGCCACATATTGCTAATATGGGCAGATTGGATATTGTTCTTTTTGTTTTTCACCCATCTTTTTTCAAGGGTTTTGGGAATAAGGAGTGAAATGGATACTCAAAGCACCCATTTTCATTTCAATTTTACCCAAATTGGCTGCTTTCCCCATGGAGAAGGGGGACTATGGGAAAATCAAAAGTGTAAGCCTGCGCAAAGTGTAAGTCATGTATTGCCCATTGTTCCACCCACATTTTCCCAAACACAGAGAGAAAATATTTGCTTCATCCACTCCAATGAACTCATGACTTGGCCCTTGTGGCCTCTGAGGAAGCATTTCCCCTACCTCTTAAATAACAATCCTTGACCACAAAACAATGCCTCCTATTCTGGTTCTTGGCATGGTTGATAAGAGGGCTTTTCAGACACAAAGGAAACCAGCGAGTTGAGAAACTCCCAAAATTTATAACACATACCTGAATCCTCCACAAAGTAAATTTACACAGTAAAGGATCATTGACCCAAGATACGGGAAAGTGATCAAACTGGTAGAAAGCCAGCAAGAGAGAAGGGATTGAGAACTCATGTTTATCTATTCATGTTTATCTATTCCCTTTTTCTCAGGTGGTATCAGAAGTGAAGAAGTTATTCCAAAATGAGCTGTTCCAATTCTAATTTTTCAAATTTTTGCACTGAATATTCAGTATTAATAATTGTGCTTTATTTGCCATTACATTTTCAAGTTAGTTTTTGCCAGATGAGCTAACATAAAATGTTTCCCACAACCTCCACCACTTTTTGGCTGATGGCTGATTATGTTTCAAGTATAAAATTAGTATGAAAAATATTTCTGGGTGTATGGTCTATTAAGCTTTGTGGACCTTCTGAATAAATGTGAGGCAGTCCTGCATATCTTCTCTATTCTAGATTCAGGATTATCCACAGCTTATGGTTTAATAAAAAATCAAGATGATGACCACAATAGTACATTCAAAGTTCTTCCTGGTTTAAGTTGCAATGAATAAAAAAAAATAATCAGAGGGAACTTCAATTGCATCATCGTGAGTTCCACTTTTTTATCATTGGCAGGTACAGACAATGAAAATAAAATGGCAACTGGCTACTCTTCTGTGTTTGTCACATACACCACAATATCGTACAGATAGAGTTGCATCACTAGCCACCTCTATCTTAACAAAAATGTCATTTAGAGGTAGAAAAACCAAATGATAAGTTCATTCTTTGTTCATTCATCTGTGGGTGAAGAATTTCACTTAGTGAAATGTCTCTGAAATTCTGTATACAATATTTCATTCTGCATCACCAGTTTACCTAATCCTAGTCTTTTCATTGATAAGTGAAGATATATTGCAATAATCTGATAGAGAGTAGAGAAATAAGACAGCTTAAAATTTCCACCCACTATTTCAAAGCTGAAGGGCATCCTTTACCTTTGATTGGTTTAGATCCCCAAAACAAAACATTCAGCCAAGCAAAAACTAAAATTGGTTTGTTTTCATTTACATTTCATTATAATTTAGTATAGTTAATATAATTACTTCAGTCATATATTTAATCTTTTCCCTCTCATGTCTTATTAAAATTACAATTTTGTATTAACTGCTACAGGTCTTTGAGAACAGTACTTATTTTATTTTTTAATTCAAAACATTTATATAGCCACCCATCTTACTGTATATCAATGTGAGTAGCCAAGGCTCTTAGAGACCACAAGACTCACTGGGACTTAATTTAAATGTCTTGGAATTATGGACTATTCTATTTTGGCTTCCATTAAAAGTGCTTCTACTTCTGCAGGACTGCACATAATTTGGTATCAATCCCTTCTGTCTAAGCAATTTAATAGACATTATTCCACACTGTAATTCCTTCCAACTTTCCTGGTTAAATACATAGAGAGGTGGGGCAGGGAAAATCAATGTCTGTGTTGCATGTCTGCAAAACCACTACTGGATATGACTCAGTCTGCTTCTGAGATTTGTTTAACATAATGTTAACGCTTTTCCTGTGTCTAACATCTTCCCATCCCACCACTTTACATTTTCACCCAAATACTTGGACCACGAATATAAGACAGTCAGATTGCATGGCTATGAAAGAGACGGATGTTTAAAAACCCTCTGAAGTGGCTCTCTTCTACAGCACCAATAAGAGTTCCTTGCCAGAACTCAGCAGCAGGTTCAGTGTACAACTGAGACTATTCAAGCAAACATTCACTTCTTTCAGGGCCTCCTTTGATGCTGGATCAGTTCCTCTCTTGGACTTCAAGATCCTAGCACCCCTTCTGCCATCAGCTCCAAGTGATGATGAGCTACATCTGGCCTGTGAAATGAAAACAGCAAAACCTTTGATTCCATCCAAGTGAAGTAGATCTTCAGCATCTGCTCAGTCAACATTTGCCAGGATGGATGATACCTTGTCAAAACTTTGATCATTTTAGAAGAGGAATTCCATTTTCTTTTTAGACTACATTTTCAATACGTTGAAAATATGAGAATATCTGCCACTTTACATAAGGAATCTCCCAGCTTCTTTGTGTATTCTCAAGCTTAACAAATGTAAAGGAGAAAGAGTATCTATTGTTTACATGAAAAATCTGCAGAAACCATTATTTGTTTGTAAGAACTGCCCTCTAGAATCTCCTCTTGCCTTTTTTGGCCTATCCTCCATACGTGGTCAGCTTTATCCTTTTGTCATCTCTCTTGTGCCTGTAGCCCGGGGTGTCAAACTCACATCATCACAGCAGCATCATATGACATATCAGGACACTAAATCAGGCATGGGCATGACCAGCATGTGACACATCTAGTCTACACGCAAGGAGTTTGACAAGCCTGCTGTAGCCTGTTTCTGCAACCCTCCTTTCTGCCCAGCCTAACTTTCTGTCTGACCCAATGCATTTCACGTGCTTAGCATCTTTCAATGTATCTGCTGCTTGTCTCTCTCTTTCATTCACCCACCCACTGTATGTTCTTAATCTCTGCCTGTTCCACTCAAACCAAATATTACATGCCTCTGCTGGGAGATGCATTGGCATCTCCCAGCAAACTTCTTGCAACAAATTATTATTATAGTTGCTTGCAGACTGAGCCACATGTTTAGATTGGATTTGGCCTTTTTTCCAATTTTATCCTATTAAATCCTTCACAAGGTCTTGGGATAGGCAGATGTTATTGTTTTATTTTATTTGATTGATTGATTGATTGATTGATTTGTGGCTCAGGGTGGCTCACAACGGTAAAAAACATAAATACAGAATTTAAGAAAATATTAAATCTATACTCCTATAAATAATCAAACTAAAACCCACCATACAATAATTAAAATTCCCCACTCCCATTAGTCCAAGTTGGCCAGTTGGAAAAGTCATGTTTTGAGGTCATTACAGAAGAACTGTAGATCTGGGGCCATCTGGAGCTCCAAGGGCAGTTGATTCCAGAGGGTGGGAGCAGAGAAGGCTCTGTCCCTGGGGGCTGCCAATTGGCATTCTCTGATTGACAGCACCCTGAGGAGGCCCTCTCTGTGGGAGTGCACAGGGCATTAGGAAGTTGTTCCTGGCAGTAGATGGTCCTGCAAATACCCCGGAGCTCAGTTGCCTTCTGCAATTGAGTGATGATGATTTTGTCGATGCTGATGATATTCTAGTGGTAGTTCAGATGTTTGGGATTGCATCCAAGGCACCTATTACTATTGTATTATTTTTGCTTTCTTTTGTCATTCCACTTCTATTATTATAGTTATTGCTGTGGTTAGTTGCATAATCATCTAGATTTTTAAATTTATTATTTATTTACATTTATATGCCACCCAATTCCTAGCAACTCTGAACTACATCATGTAATATATGGCACTGGACTAGAAGCTGAAAGATCAGCAATACACTTGAGCTGGCCTACACCACTTGCAAGAGCCAATTGTTATATTTTCTGGAATTTTGAAAAGCCTGTGTATAGCAGAGGTGAGCCTCTGAACCTAGTGCACCAATCAGTTAATCCATATGTAATGGCATAGTAGCAGCAGTAGGAATCAGCAGCAATCAGTTCTTAAACATTTACTGGTACCAACACTGGTAGAGGCCCAGATTCTAGTCCTCCCTTAGGCATAGAAACAGACTGGGTGATTTTGAGCAGTTACTTTCTCTTAGGCTTAAACTAGAAAATAAAAAGATCTTTATCTACCAAACGCTTGAGAAACAGTTTGTAGATTACAATACAAAATCTTTCATAAAGGGACCTTCATCCAGCAATGGCTTGATATGCACATACCTCACAAGCATACAATGAAAAACAAATCAGGAATGGAATGGAATGAAGTAACATAGAATGGAATAGTATGGAATGGAACAGCATGGATTATTATCCTGACTGGACTTCTATATTATTATTCAAATATTTAGTGTTTAATTTTCAGTTTGTTGGTATTGTTTCTAATTTGCATTATGTTTACCAGAAGTCAGAGTCTGGTTGGCTGGAGGTTACAATCTCTGTGTATCTCCTCCAAGTTGTCCTTCCAATTCAGGACTGAGGCCATTGGCAGAGTAATCTGAGAAAGGGAGCATCTGTTTCAAAAATACCTGGCCTGTGGATTGATTCAGTAACATGCTTTTGGTTGCTGCCAATCTCACAACCTTCATAGGCACAAACTAAACCAAACCAGAAAAGAAATCAAATGTGCACAAAGGTCTGGTTTAAAAGAAACATTCAGTTCAGCTCTGGTTCCTGCCAAATGAGATTCAGGCCAAGAAAAGATAAAAGAAAGAATGTCCATTTATACTGAAAATATACAAGGACACCCGAGGGCAGCAGCTCTATAGAAGTACAATATGAACTTTCCCTTTTAATTGTAGTGAAGACAAAATACAGATTTTTCCATTGCTCTGGCCTCTTTCCTAAATAAAGATATTTTATTTCCATTTACACCTGTATGAAATTTCTAAACACCATGGAATAGACAATTAGTTGTATTGCTCGCTTAAAAATACTGGCCTGGAATTATGTTCCAGATAATCTACCACTCATACAGAAGTTGTGTGTATATAGGTTCAATATACAACTTTCCCTGCCTAGGAAGCTGCTGTCCCTTGACAGCAAATGACTATCCCAAAGGACTGCAAGGCTCTGGAGAGGCTGCTTCTCATGGGCTACCTGCTTTGGCTTGCCTAAGCAACATGGATAGCCATATGTCAAGCTGCAGGAAAACAGATGCTGTTTTTCCATTTGTGAAATCAAGTTGTTGGAAACTAGTCAGATTTCCGATATATGAATGGCTCATCTCATCAACCTACATGGAGATAGTGTGAGTTCTTTTCCAGAAATATTTGACAACATTTCCTACTTGTGGCAAGTAGGACAATATACGAAATGTGATATGGAGGTGGTTGGTAACTATTTTGTTCCATCACATTAAAAAAAAAACAACCAACAACAGCAAATGGCATCCTCAACCTTCACAAACAAAGAAGATCTGAGGATGATTTCTCATTGCCAAGATTGCTTCGGGTAATAATCTCTACAAGTGCTTTAAATGTAATGAAAACATCTTGATTGTTAGATAATAGCCTCTCCTATTACATTTCTCTTCATTCCTTGGCACAATGTGTTGATTAAAATACACATGCACACACACACACACACACACAAAATTAGACAAAACAAGATGTATTTTTTCTTGTCTTACATTTTAAATGTATTTTTAAAATACATTTAAAAATTTATAACTTGTTGAAAAAATATGTTTACGCATGTTTGAATGGGAATCTGTTTTTAGATTAAGACAGAGAAAACCACAATGAATAGTAATAACCTTTGCTATATTTTTACCCACCACTTAAGTCCACGAAACCATTAAATTAATATTTTCCTTAAACTGCTGATACATACAGTACATTTATTTATGTAAAACATTTATATAGCTTTCCATTTTACACACAATACTACTGGATGGCTCACAACAATATCAGTAAAACTAAACATAAAAAAGATTTAAAAAAGCAATACAAAACTTGAAAAATGCGTTATATTCCCTCAGTAAAAATGCTTTCACCAAACAGTTATGTCCTATTTTTGCTGGATTCCATGCACACCTTAACCCAGTGCCTTGGGGGAAGAGCCAACTTTTTGTGCCATTGCAGAAGACTTCAGGATGGAGACCTTCTCAGTCTTAGCCAGGAGCCTTTCTACAGGACATGGGCAAGTACAGAGAAGGCACAGCTCTTATGTCCCACAAAATTGCAATATTTAAAGGAAAAAACAAGAAGCACTCCCATCCTGTAGCTTCAAATTACGTGCTACCTGTGCTTGAGAAAGTGCTACTCCATCAAAAGTCTAACATGATATTTTTTCCAGATATAGGAGTGCCAAAACCACAAAGCCACTCCTTGTAGGATTAAGCCAGAATCCGTTTCTCCCTCATTGCCTCTAGGTACTGGGGTAAGCACCTAAATGACATTGTCTGACCAGCCAGGGGTGATTATGTATAGCTGGATATCATTAGCTTTTCATGGAGATGTTAAAGAAAAGTGGAGAGTGACTAAAGCCCTAAGGTATAGCCCATATAAACAGCCTAGGGCTAGATTTCTCTCTCCCCACAAACACCAAGTGGAACTGGCCAAGGAGGAAAAAAAGAACTGCTTCAAAGCAGTGCCCTCCATTCCCAACCCCTGAACCCCAGAAGGACACTATGATCAATGGCATTAAAAGCCACTGAAAGCATAATTAGAGGCTTGCACCTAAGAAGTTAACATTGGCCAGAAATATCCACAAGAGCCCATTCATTTATGTTCCAATATCATATCAAAAACAAATGATCTTTTAAGTATTGCACTTTGCAGTCAGATTGAATGAGTGCTTAGTGTTTACCTAAATGTGGAGCATATACTTAATTTATAAACTCAATGATATCATAATATTAGTATGGCAAGTAGTCAGTCATCATTCACATGTCACATTAAGATATAATGTGCTTTGTGTGATTGAAACCCAGCCATTCTCATGTTTAAACCATAATTAATGGCTTAAAATTATATATGAGCTTTTGCCAATTGTGTTTATTCATCAAGCCATACATTAATGCTTGTGTACATCCAGACACTATTAATATTTTAGTATTCTTTATATTATTCAATGTCATAGCACAGTATTAAGATTACTTAGATGCTCATTTAGGTGATATTTAAGTATTACCAAAGTCAGTATATCCAAAGATCAGCATAGAAATCATACAATATAATATAGATGGACAAAGCACCTTTATAAAACATTTGCATAGACAGCTGAGTGAACACAATGAACATGTAATCAAAATGTAATCATATTATTAGATTCAATGAAGAAAGTGTATGAACCCAACACTACAAGGCTAAGCATTGGAAATTATATGATTACAATACTTATTCAACCATGAGTATTTCCATATGGCACCATTTTCATACCCCAATGACCACCCTCCCCCCAGAATTTTGTAGTTGACTATGTAATCTTCTTCATTTCAGCCAACTTTGTAAAGCTGAGGGCAGGCAGGGAACACGATGAGCTAATCTGAGCAACCTTTAACTAAGCAATACAAGACTGCAAAAACTTTTATTTGGTCAAAATCACATGCCATGAGCTATGGCAACCCTTGGAATAGCAAAAAGCCCCTCATTCTAACTCCAACACAAAGGGGAACATTTTCATACATTCTGTCTCATTGGTTTACAGAACAAGACAAAAAGATGAAATAAAGAGAAAACTGGATGACCATCAAGACATCTTTTTTTTTCCTGCAGATAAAATCCTATAGACAGTTGAGCTGATGGCATGACACTTTCAGAAAGTGCAAGACCCTGATTCAAGTTTACGACATACACCATTCATGTTTGTGGGAGAGCAGAAGGTGAGAGAATAATGATTCACTTAAGCCTAAAAGCTGAGAGGAAGACTGAGAGAAGAGTCAAGGCGCAGGGCTTACTTAAGCAATGGAATTCAGCTGAGTGTTTTTTACAGAGTGACTAGAAGGAACCAACTAGAAGGATTAAGTTTAGGGTCAGTGATGAAGTCCAAGTTTAGATGGCAGGAGAAAAGATGAAGCAAATGCGAAAGCAATTCCCCATAAAACTCCAGCCTTCCAAACTGCAGAATGGAAGTTTTGCCATTTGAGCTGTATTACAGTCAAGATAGAAGAAAATAAGCTCAGAGAAATGGGAATACAGAGATATACAATCAATCTCTTATACAGGTACCTTTAACATGTATAGCAGTAGAGTTGCTAGAACTCCTAGCTACCAGGGAAGTTGTTAGCAATCAGGGGGGAAATGCAACAGATCAAAGGCAGCACAGATGCTGAGCTATGGCACTTGCTTAACCCTTCAACTTGTGCATTCTTGCACAACTGGATGACATATTTGTTAAATTTTGTCAGTGTAAAGGATTCTGGAGAATTTTTCTTCATTGTGTGCATGTAAAATGGTGCCATGGCACTTCTTTTCTTTTTTTAAAGGGTTTTTCTTGGATTTCTTTTGTTCTAGTTACAACTACAGGAGAAGAAGATCTGTACCTGCTATTCTTAATTGAAAAAATTACTGAAGAAGCTATTTTTCTCCAGGAATACTTAATTTGCTCCACTTCTAGTTTTGAGTTCTGATTTTTATTCTCACCATCTCTGCAGCCTTGTAAAAGGTTATTGACAAGTATTGACAAGCTCTTCACAAGTAGACTAGACACCGTTCCAATGAGATAAACTCTTTGTATTTTGGTGAATCAGTATATTCTATGTAATAAAAGCAGGATTTCTTATAAAACACAATAGTAATTTCAATTAAATAAGCAGCTTATTTGACCAAAAGACTTCTGCAGTCATGAAAAAGACTTCAGGTGACTTTTTCAGGAAAAAAAAAGGGGGGGTATAACTTATTACTGACATAAAAGTAATATAAAAACAAGATAGATTTGGTTTTTATTGTTGCTGAAATCTTCTGGGTAAGAAGAATTTGCTAATTCTTTTATGAAAGTCCAGGTGCCTCTTGAAAAAGCACCTCTGGGACAACCATGACCTGGATGACTGATAATCTCCATAGACAATTCTTCTAGGACTAAAGTGTAGCTCCTGTTTCTCCTGTCTGCATCATTAAAGGTAGGAAGTATATCCACAAAAAAAGAGAGTATAGCTTTACAAATAATATGCATATAGTAACCATTAAATTAATATTTAAAATTTAATGACATATATAAAATATACCATTAAATTAGTATTTACTTCTGGCATCTCATTGCATTGACTAGATCTATATTGCAAATGACCAGACTCCTTTTTTTCATATTATAGTTTATAATATAAAATACCAACTCATGAGCAGACTTTATCTGGCGTCCTCCCACATAGAAGGCCCAAACTTATTTTGTAGGCCCATTTTATTTATTTTTATTAGATTTGTTTTCCACTCATTTCACTTCAAAATGGCTTACATTAGAAACAATAGAATTACAATATAAGTGAAGTTGAATTTAACAGATGGGGGAGAAGGCAGCAGGATATTGAGTCATGGCAACTGGGCATCAATCACCTCCAGTGTGATGCTCCCCTACAGGAGCTCCCAGCATCTAGCAGAGTTAGGTCTTCGGCCCTTACAGACAATCAAAATGGTGGGAGCCAACCCCACCTCAGGAGGATAAGATGTTCCAAAAGGCAGGATCCATGGCAGAAAAGACTTTTCTCCTGGACCCTGGCAGCCAAAATTTCCTGACAAGGCCTGCAGCATGCCCCACTCTGGTGGTGGGGGTGGGACAGGTCAGTCCCATTGAGTGAGGCGTTTCCTTTCACCCCTGCCATTGGAAAACTGATTTTTCTAATCAAACAGTAAAATATTTTTGTTCCCTTCTTCCAGAAATGCAGTATGGCCATAAATGGTTTACTATGCAGACTGATTAGGTAATTCAACTTTTATATGCAAAACTTTTAATTTTATGGATATTACATTGGATTACACTACATATAAAGGAATTGCATATCAGACAGGATTCCCCCAAGTGCTTTGCGTTGACTATGTCATTTTGACCTGTAGTTTGAATACACAAAACAAAATTAGTCAATTAATTGTGGTTGCTGCTGTTATAATTACTACTACTACTACTACTACTACTACTACTACTACTACTACAATGATTTGGTAATGCCAACATTCTGCATCCATTTTGTGTTTAGGAGTCTATTGTTTATCAAACAGCAATTCTGTTTTTAAATAGACAGATATAGATGTACAGTTTCTCTCTAAGATGTAAAATATGGCATCATTTTTATTTTGATGGGGGGAGGAAAGCTAATGAATTTGAGTGTTGTCTCCTGTCGAGGGTCATTGGTTAATTAAAAGTCTGATGTATATATACAGCTGATACTTCTCACCCTAATGAAGAACATTAATTCTAGAACATGTGTGGCAACAATCACATTGCTACAAATTACTACAGTCTTTCCTTTATCTGTTTCCAAGAAAGCCTCCCCTGGTTAGTTAAAAAGAAAAAGGGGGGGAAAGAAAGAGGGGAAAATATCAGCCCTTAGCTCTAAGCAGCATAAATTACATGTATCAATCAGAAGAAGCTTAAATTAAAATACACATTTGGCAAACAGATATGAATATGTTGATCTCATCTGTGAATCAAAATGATTTAATGCCAGGACTGACCCCCCCACTGATCAACATGAAGGTCACTGGAAACTGATTGATTTTCATTGAGAAATGTTGTTCTGTCTGTTAAAAGTGCAGTTTTATAATGTGTAGCTAACCAGTCATTCTAATGTTTGGCACTCTGATTTATTTTTACAAAAGAAAATGGGATTCATTGCTTTATTTATGTAATGCAAAACAGATAGCTAAATTAAAAAGTAGGAGAAAAAAAAGGAAATGGTTTATGGTTCCCAGCTGAGGGCTTTCCCATGTGTTCATAATATTTTCCAATCCAGAAAACTACTATTTGATAAATAGAATGTTACACCTTTCAGGTATGGAAGGACCATAAATCAGTCTCTCCTTATCATCCCCTACATGCTTCCTGAAGATGAGAATAACTACATGAGCATCATACATTATGAGACAATCCCTTCTAGTCTTTGTATCATGATAACTTATTCTGGAAGATTTCTAGCAGTTACATGGGCAACACCAAGATTCTACTAAAATTAACCTCAGGTTTTGACTTGTATCATTTGTGTGTCCTATCACCAAAGTATTTGGTTTGGTTTGTGTAATATACAGATACAGATTCAACCAAGCACAGGCAAAAATAAGTGTTTAAATAATACAGATATATGTATACATTGTGTAAATACATGTATGTTTAAAAAAATAAATCAAAATTAAGATCATTATTTTAATACAATACAATTAAGCCATAACATATGCTGCCTAAAACATTTTTTTTTTCCTGAAAGTATTGTCAAAAGCATCAATGAATATTCTCACTCATCCAGGTAGAGGTGTTTGGAAACTGAATCATGGTAACTAGATTTTTTGTTGGTTCAAATGTTTTGCTGCTTATTCAAGTAACTTCTTCAATCTGAGCAAGTTGGTTTAGGGATCATAAGCATATTTTCAGCATGTAAAGCTATTCACAATCTTATATCTTTGCATTATATACTTCACATCTTACGTGTGTGTGTGTGTGTGTGTGTGTGTGTGTGTGTGTGTGTGTGTATCTTGTTACTTTTTAATTCCACCCCTTAAGAATAGTTTAGAAGACTTTCCAATGCACCTTCTCATCCCACTAACTCTATGAGTTCCATATTTATTTCACCATTCAACACTCCACTGTGATTTAGAAACTGTATTTTATCTGACCAATGAAGCAATTCAAGATCTCAATAGCTTCCAGGCTTCCTTCTGTGGCATTCTGAATAAAAAAAACCATTTATAAGCTCACAAAGTTTTCCAAGAAAATCCATTTGACTGATGATTGAAGCAAGATCTGAGAGGAGCACCACAGGAAAAGGTCAGTGTCAGTGGTTGAACCTTACTGCAAAGCTCACTCTAAAATTAAAAGGAAAAGGCAAATATGATTATCTTAAGTCCTGCATCTCTGCCTTAGTCCAACAATGTGCACAACCCACCATCAGTTAAGCATGTCCAAGATCAGCCTTTGAATGATTCCTCTGTTTGTGTTTTAACACCCCATATTTTACTATGAAAGAGATGTGAACCACTCCAAGAAGCCTCACACCATGAAAGAGAATTATATGCTTAACTCTCACCTATTTTATTGCAGGTTATAAATGTGTTATGACTCATAATCACTCCTGAAAGGTAGATGACAAATGTGAATAGTGCATAAATGGCCCTTTTTCAATAACATGCTTAATCCAGTCAATCAATAATTGACTGGATCAAGTTAAAAGTCTACTTATCGATGTTTCTGTTAGCAATGGACAAACTAGGTCAAGAGCCATTACCTTGAGAGTGCAAAGGTCATGCACTTATTCTCCAGAAAATTTCTAATATCCAGGAGAATAGTAGGAATTGCACGAGGGGGATATTTGCCAAATTGCATGGTATCGCCAGGCCTATGATCAGCCACTCAGCAGTGAGCATGAAAGAGAAAGACAGAAGGAAAAAAACAATACTGATGAAAGATTGACATGTAAGCTCCAATTTATTTATCTTCCCTGCTGTCTGTCTTTCTAGCAAAGCACTTTTTCAAAGCCTCCATCCCACATCTCCTTATGATCATGATCTATTACTTTCCAGTCCCCAATATGGCCATGAGGACCAAAACCAAGTTTCTGGCAGAAGGAGGGGTATCTTGACATAAAAATGTAAAATGGGGAAGGGAGACTTGATATCTGCCATGTCTATACGCCTTGGAGTAAGCATAAGAGGTCTCATAGTATTTTGAAAATTAGCAAAGAACTGCAAATTTGTTTAAAACTGCTTTTAAAGAAATGTGGAATGGAAGTAGAATGTTTTAACACTGAAGGGGTAACACCACACAAAATTCATTATAATGCAGTGAAACATATTTAAGAGAGTGATAAACACTTCAATGGACAGGGAGTTCATATGCTTTGGAGAGAATTATGTTATTATCGTAAGTATACAAAAAGCATTTAACAGATTCAAATTTTGCAGCTCCCCCCCCCCATATGTACTGTTTGATACATCTGTCAGAAGTACAGGTGTATCTTGCTTCACAGCTGATCATCTCTGAGATAGGACACCAGATATCAAAATGAATCAGAAGGAAGGAAGGAAGGAAGGAAGGAAGGAAGGAAGGAAGCATTCTTTCTATTCACCTATGTTCCTCTGAAATGT